>WEIS01001003.1:0-23632 GCA_013389965.1 Todus mexicanus | reverse complement strand
TAATCATTTTAATTTTGTTTTTATTAAAGTTTATCATGACTTTTATTCATGTGCCCCTGGTAGAGCGGGGGGGTGACAGAAATCTGCACAAAACCCCAAGCATTCGCTTAATGAAACTCTCTAATGGGAGGCGCCTGGCGGGAAGGAAGTGGTTAGATAGCTGGGCCGGGGCAGGCGGACCAAAGGCACGCCGCAATATCACTGAAACGTGGCCGGAATCTCATGAACTGCCCATCTAGCTCCAGCAGACACTTGTCACTGGGAGCTCATGGCTTTCATTAAGCAGAAAGAGAGGAAGCGCTGACGGCTGACTTGTTCCAGAATGTTTTTCTTGTTCGGCTGCGTCTTAAGCCTCTTTCCACTTAAGAAAAGTAAAGGGAAAAACATCACCAGATGCTGTAGGGAAGCGCTGGGAAGCTCCTGGTGCCTCTCCTGCTCGAGTCTTTTCTCCCCATCCAAGCAAACTCCAGAGCCAGACTGAAACCAGGCTGTCGGAGCACAGTGTCTCCTGAGCCATCAGCACGCCCGTGTGCCGCCCGTGTGCAAGGGGAGTTTGAAGCTTGTTGCTGCTGAACGTGCTGATTTCGGGTTACAGCTGTAGACGCTTCGTTGCCCTCTACTAGAGATCCATTTGCTTAGAAAAGCTGATGCAGATCCGCGGGGTCACACTCAACGCTGCAAGAGAAGGTCCTGCACCTTTCCTCCCCTCGGGGAACGTCCCTGCAGAGCGTCAGGTCCTTTCCTGATTGTTTCTGCCTTTTCCCTGTCCCGACGCTCTCGTGCTTCACTCTGCTGCAGGAGCACGTGTCCAGTGGTCTTTATCTGGACAAGGAGAGCGTCTGACCTAAACGGGAAAGTGCTTTGAGATCTTTGTTCGGAGGAGGCGTTACGAAAACGAGAAGTATTCTTGTCCCGCGGCTCATTTGTTAGGATTAGAGACTTAATGGCAAGAGGTGGTCTGTGAAACCAGGTCTTAGAGCAGCTGGCGCAGAGGTAACCCCTGGCCTGACCCGCTCCAGCGTGCCTCGAGGTGCACGTCAGGGGAACGCTCTGCTCTGTGCTTGCTGGCGGTCCAATATTTGCCTTTTTCTCAAATACACTTCCTTCTGTAAGGCCTGTTGATCTCTGGTGATGGCATCAAGTCCTCAGAACTGCCTAAGAAGGAGCTGCCACATACGTTTTGGGGACCTATAAGCAAATAATAACCGACCTCAAATAAAGGTCTCTTCTTTCTTCCTACTAAAATTTAGTTCAGACCCTTGAGCACGAGGGTTTCTGTTTCCCCCCAATAGTCAGTTGCTTTTCTAAGTCGCTCATCTTGATGCCCTTGCCATGTATTTTGTTTTGGCCTCAGTGATTTCTTGAGGCCACGCGTTCCAGAGGTTAATTGGGAGCTGTATGAGAAAGTATTATCTGGATTTTCTTCAAATTTGCATTTTTTTCCATGCTCCTTGTCAGTCCTCCAGAGACTGGAGGGTGAGAGGAGCGACGTTGGTCCAGCTCTCTCAAACCAACCCTCATTTGGATGCTGCTGTCAAGGCCGCCTTATTTCTTTCCAGACCAAGCAGCCCTGATCACCTCCTCCTCCTCTGTGTAGGTGCCTCTTCCTGCCCCTCTTTTCAGCCTTTTCGTTTGTCTGTGGCCACTTTTTTAAGGTAAATTAGTGTTGAATGTTTTTGTCCTGTTGCACACCTGCAGTTCCTTTCCCGTGCAGTGTGTCAGGGATGTCCTGGCCTGTCCGAGGCGGGCACGGAGCGCCCCACGGAGCGCCCCACGGAGCGCCCTGCCTGGTCCTGCCTTGGGCCCCAAGCCCTTCAGCCTCGGCTTTCCTGTGGAGGGGTGGGCGTGGGGCCCCTGCGCGGCCCCTGCGATCGCTCCCCGGGCTCAAAGGGGCAGAACGTGGGGACGGGCTGAGCGTGACTCGCGGGCGCTTCTCTTTGCTTTTCTGATTTGCTGGTATTCATGCGGGGCAGACGCTTCTGCTCCTTTTCTGGGAACTACTCTCTCATTTGGTTACCAATTAAGCTGAAGCGTTCTGGCCTTTTCCATCCTCCTTTTTATTGTTATGAAGGGTGAATTAGGGCTTGGTGTTTAGGATTGTTCTCTGGCCTCCGCTGCTACTTTGCTGCCTCCTTTGTGGCAAAACAATGGCATTAATTTTGGCCTTTGCAGGCGGGCAGGCAATCTGGCAGCGCACAGTGCCTGTCCGTTCCACTTCACTTGTGCAGCCACCTCTCCTTTCCACATCACCTACTCACTTTTCTCCTCCTATTCTTTTTTTTTCCTCCCCTTTTGTGCGTGTGTGTGGTGTGGAGGATTGCTCAGAGTTTATTTTGTTCCAGTCTGGAAGGGGTTAGAGGTCGCAGCCGGGATGCCGAGCGAAGGGAAGCAGGCATGTGGGCAATACGGAGCGAGCAGACCTTTCCCTGCTGAGCCTCGTTCCCTGAGCCAGCCCCGTGGGTCTGACGGGATTCGGGCAGTGGGAGATGGGTCGTGCCCCGCCGTTACCCTTCACCGGACAGTGCTTCTTCCAGGGCCCCAGGCGGTGTCGTGAGAAGGCAGCGATGTCGGGAGGATGGAGAGCTCCTGGTCAGGGGACAGAGGGATGTTAGTGATGCCCGGGATGGTGCCAGCTTCGAACTGTCCTGCACCAGGACAGCAGCACTGGTGAAAGAGGGGGAAGGAAGAAAGGTTTCACCACAATCACCAGGATCATCCTGAAATGGCAGAAATAAGAAAATGCTAAAAGGGTGAGAAACTTCAAAACGTCAAGGCTGTGCTGTTCGAAAGGTGCGGTGGCGTTGGTGGTGCCTCTCACTGGTACCTCGTGGTCTGAGGGTACCGTTGGAGAGGAAGGGTTGAGAGCTAGAGCAAGGAAGGAAATCTGCTTCTGGCCCCAAAAGGTAATTAGTATGAGCTAAGAAGCATGTTAAGCGCCCATCAGACTGAAGGCTGCTCTAAATGGCGCAAGTTTCAGCGAGAAAGACTCAAAGAAAAGAATGGCAAGATTAAAGTCAAGTGGTAGCGCACAATGATTTTGAAAAGGTGAGAAGAGTGGTTCAGAAATGAGCGAAGTGATGAGTTTCATTTCGTAGGGCAGGTGGGATGAAAGCCCAGTGTGCAGGGAGCCGCAGCAGGGAGGAAGAGTGCGGCACTGGAGCTGGTGGGCCTGAGATGGAGAGCTCGAGTCTCAGTGGAGAGCTTGAGGAGGTGCCACGGGACATGCATGGGGGTAAGTCAGAGATGTGACAGGGCAGTGTCACGCGTGGCAGCGCCCCAGCGTCCCCACGCTCCTGCTGGAGTCGAGTCACAGCTCACGGGGAAGTGGTGACCCCGTCGCGGTCTGAGGTCTGGATCCTCTTTTGTTTTCTTTTAAATAACGTAGAAGAGAACAGTGGAGCTGGAAGCCGTTGCCCACAGCGCATTGTTGTTGTTGACAGCACAAGGCAGCGCTTTCCCTGGCGCTGCACAGAGCAGCAGTTCCAGCTCGGTGCGGCCAGCGAAGTGATGAAAGGAGGACGTTCTCCATGGCCTGGCCTCCAGCCCCGGCACGCGCCCGTGTGCCTCGCGCTGACGCTGGCTCCTGGCTGGCAGAAATGCTCTCCAGGTCCCAGGGCTGCTTTCAGCTCCTGGGAGAGCTGCTTTGGGCTCGGTTCTCTTCCTCTCTTGGCTGAGATCTTTGCAGAGGACGGCCCGTGGCCGGCTTCAACCCCGCTGAGTCTCGCGGTCCGAAGGAGCGCGGTGGCTGCCCGGCGTCGGGCGAGCCTGTCCTCCGCCGTCCAGGAGGCAGCAGCCGACTGCATCGCCAGAGCACATGCAGTCAACAGTTCCCTTTCTTCTGCACAAATTGGCAAGGACTAACCTTGTCATATCTAGTGCAGCGCTAACGGGCGCCTGCCTCCAAGGGGTAATCATGCAGGCATAAATTCGGAAAGTTGCTAAGCTATGAGCAGTCTTATGAGCATTAAAAGTGTCCTCTTTGCCAGAAAGGTCATTCATAACTTGGCTGCGCCGCTGATGTACAGTCAGTGATATTGATTGATTAATGTATAAAAAGCACCAAATCCATTTGCTTCTATGAAAGAGAATAAAGTGCAGTCGACTCTCTCTTTATTTTCACCTCATCCTTTTGTTTGAAGGACGTGGGGTTTTTTTCTCTTTTTGTTTTGCCAGCTAGGTTTAAGGGGGTTACAAAAAGCCAGTTTCTGCCAAGTAATGCGTTCACAAAGGGAACATTGATTCACATCAGTGTCGCTTGAATTACCCTTAAAGGTTTGCCAAGGAGTTGTTCTTATATTAACCTTCTGTTCGTCAAAGGCGAAATAAATAAATAAGTCATAAAATCAGCTTCGCTGCCCCCACTGGAGTTGGATGCAAAACAGGAATTTCTTCTGTTAGGAATTTGTGCTCCAGGTGCTGCTGCTCAGCCCCTCTCTCCAAGCTTTAGACCTTTCCCTCCTGCAAAGCTGCCTCCTCCTGAGCCCCCGGCTGGCCCCGCGTCTGCCCTGTCGCCAGATNGTCTGCGTTGTCCATCCCAAATCATCCTCTCCCTGAGTGAAAGCAACGAGGGCGCTGCCGTTACCTGTTCTTTTGGGGCGATGTCTGGGGAACGTGAGTCCGAGCGATCGCTGTTCCCTGCGGCAGGAGCTGCGTTGCTTTTTGTTAGTGGTGCTAAACTCTACCCAAACTTCTGTGTTTTCACTCGGTCCCTGTTCCAAAAGCCCTGAAGGACCATTTGGTGGCGTTTCTCCTCTTGAGCAGGGAGTCTCGTTGGCTTTGTTCTGCCTGTCGGGCAGCTGCGCGTCACCCTTGTCCGTGAAGCACAAAGCTCAGATATCAGCCTCGCTTGGAGACGTCTCCACACGAGCTGTCCCCACCTGGCTGTCACGGCAGGCTCCCAGCGTGCGGGCTCCTGACGGCCCCCAGGTTCTCGGTGTCATCTCAGATAACCTGAGCCTCTGGGCCACAAGCGATGCAGGAGCCCGTGACTTGCAGCTGGGCTGCGCGTTCGTGCTGGTGACCTGCCCAGGCTCCCGAAGCACTGGCTGGAGCAGCAGAGGAGCTCAGCTCCCAGGTCTGCAGTTGTGTCAGGCTGAAGCACTGGCTGGAGCACTGGAGGAGCTCAGCTCCCGGTCCGCAGTTGTGTCAGACCCTGGGTTCTGCTAGGGCAGGGGAAGGGCAGCGTGACGCCGCGGCACAAGGTGCAGAGCGCTCTGCCTGTGCTCACAACCAGCAGCTGGCTGAGGCTGGTGGTGCCGTTACGGTTGGCGCTCGGTGGTGCCGTTACGATGGTGCTCCGTGCGAGTCCGTGGGTAATCGAGGTACCAGCAATGTCCACAGCGCTGCCTGTGTGGCGCTTGTTCCAGTGCCTCTTACCTGGTGGAGAAGAACGATGCTGATAATCCTACTGACTGTGGAGGGAACGTGCCGTGGTGTACACCAAGAATGGCAGAGAGCGCAGGGCCGCCACAGGACGTTCGTGCTGTGCGGGTGTATCTGTCTCCACGATTGCTTGCACGGTTGGCCGTGGACCTTGCGCTGCCAATTTAACATCCCAAGGGGAAGCAAACCCCTCAGACCCCTGCACGCCGCCCGGCACGGCTGACAGCAGGCGTCCACACTTTGCACTCCCAGGAAAAGCTTTTTCCCCATGGCGGCTGCAAAACCTGAAAGGCGAATCATCTTATTTTTTAATCTTTTTCTCAGATTGTGGGAGAATTGCAGAGCGCCGAGGCCCCCTCCCCCTCCGGCGAGGCGGTGGGGATTGGATCAGACGATACAGAGTGAGCATGCTGAGAGTGAATCCATTTTCTCTCCTCCATCTCCCCAGAATAAATTAGAATTTGCCTGATTTAATAAAATGGCTTCATCTCTCTGCCATCTTTTCTATCTCCCATGCGTTTCATCCCCACCCCCACTGCAAAATAATAGATGTGGGCTGCGCGGCGTCCTGTGCCGGGCGAGCGCGGAGGGCGCACGTGTGAGCGGCAGCACGCGCAGCCTGCGCGGGGCCCGGCCCCTGGAATTGGTGCGCGGAATTGGTCCCTGCATCTCAATTTCCTTATTGTCAACTGTGATAGTTATAATTGCTGTCGAGGTCAGTGTAATTTACTGTCCATCTGTCATTAACCTGACCTCGCGGGTGGATGTGACCGCCATGCAGATATTGTTTGGGGACGGGGAGTGGTTAGCGAGAGAAATTCTACGGCGCAAATTTGCCCCGGCCACTTTTCTCTCTAATTGGCGCGTATTTGTCTATGCACGGAGTGGAACTGGAGCTCTCTGCCGCAGACTGAGAGGAGGGGTTATTGTTAGAATTGAGATGGTTTCGCTACAGCTGAACCTTTTTCTCTCGCTTGAATCTGGTGTTTTAATTTCTGTTTCCTAGGTTGATTTTTCCCTTTCCGCTCTGACACTAATTATGCCAGGCGCATTGGGAGCGGTTGCTGCTGAGAGGTACCCAGCTAAGTGTTAAGAAAGGTTTTAAAAACAGGCTGAACTCTTTCTTAATGAGGCTCAATCGTGCTCTCCTCCGGGTGGTTTTGTTTTGCTGATCTGTCAGTTTTTCGAGGATTTAATTGCACTTTTTTCATATTAGTCTTTGAAATGGGGCTAAGCAGCTTTCTGTAAAATAAAATACAAAGAAGGAGAGATGCTACTGGCTTTCCTATTTTCTGTCTTTGCTTTCATCACTCTAGGATCATCATCTACCACTGACTCCTGGGACCCAACAGTAGTAAAGAACAAGATTTACGAGCGCAGCACGCGAAATGGCAGCTAGACCGCTATGGCGGCTCCAAAATTGTAAACCCTGGCAGGCAATTCTCTTTGCCTCCCTGCTCCTCAGTCTGGCTCCTGTCGTTTCGCTGCTCCTGCTAATCCTAGAAGGCCTTCCGAATGTTTGTTTTGGTGAAAGAAGTAGGAGGCAAAGGAGAGATGAGGAGCGCTGAAGCGGCTTGTCCAGCCTAGCTCATTTCCTGCAGAAATGACACAAAAATGATTCAGAACCGAGCACGGCCCTGGAGCTCTGGAACAGTCGGAGACTCCCGAAGCGGCAGCGGTTGGCGGGGACCTCTGGAGGTCACCTCACCCAGCCCCGGCTCGGTGACGGGCCGGCTGCAGCCGTGTGCCGGGACCACGGGGTCTGAAGGGTCTCCTGAGGATGGAGACCCCGCAGCCTTCGTGGGCCCCTTCCATTGTTCCAGCTCCTCGAGAGCCGGGAGTCCAAGGGAAGGGATGCAAGATAGATAGTGCTGGGATGGGAACAGGCGGGAGAGAGGAGGCGGATGTATCTGTGGTGCTTTTATCTTCGTGGCGTAGAAAAACATGTTTGAAGCAATCAGCATGGAATTCTTAATTGCTTCACTTACTTGTGCTTTCCTCGTGGGACAGATTGTACGCGGGCAGGAGCTGCCAGGACCCTCGCGTTAGCGCGCTGTCCCTGCTGCACGCGCTATTTTTAACTAGCGCTTTGTTTTGCAAAGATGCACAAAGCTGCTGCTTTTTTTTTTCCTCGAGGATGCTAATAAACAGCAGAGGCAGTAAGAGCTTCCTGATCTGCTGATGGTGACTCTGCTTTCTTAGCCTGCGATTCCGTCTTCCTTCTCGTGGCATTTGCAGTTCCTTTTTTCCGCTTTCTCTTCCTCTCTCTTAGCTTTGGTTCTCTTCCTCCGTCTGTCGTGTTTTTCCCTTAGATATTGAAGAGTCTCTCTGATTTCTAGTCCCAGCCCAACAAGAAACTCGTTTCCCTTCCCTGGTTCAGATGTGCGCCTGCCTTCCTCTTCCAGTTCCCAGCACACCTCTCACGAGGATGTAAAATCCAAGAACCTTTGAGATTTCAAAATAAAATAAAAGTAAACTCTGCTTTAAAAACACTTTAGCAGGAAAGCCAGGCTAATTGTAAATCAATGAGTCTTAAAATGCAGCATTGATCTCCAGTTAGAAGTTTGAAGGGGAAAGCAGTAATTACTGCGCTGAAGGTAGATTTTTTTTTTCTCTTACTAAGTTCTGGGCAGAAGGAAGGCTCATTAGGGCAGCACTTCGGAATCTGAGTAATTAGGTTAAAAAGTACTTTTGTGGTGTTATTCCCATGGCTAGAAATTATTGGAGTCTTCACAGATTTATAGTTCAGCTCTGATAAGGTTTGATTTATTATTGTGTTTGGCGGAGAAGATCCTTCCTGCATAATCACCTGGGTGAAGATGCGGAGTGGGGATTAGCACGGGCAGGATCGCTGTGGGTTCGCGGGGGTTCGGGGTGCCGGTGGGTTGCCGTTATTCTGGTGGAGCTGCCAGCCCGGCACACCGCACCGGACCCTGGTGTCCTGGCAGCGCGGCTCCCGGTGCCGCTGTGACGGGTGGGCAGGACTCGCGTGGCGCAGTGACACCGAGCCCGCCGCACGCAGCTCCCGCGTCTCTTGTGCGTCCGTGCGGCTGCCGGCTTGGGACTGTTCTTTGAGTTGCTGTGTCCCCCGGGACACCACCGTGTCTGGCATGGTCCGGTGCCGCTCTCCGCGCCGTCCTGCCCCTGGGCCCCGCAGGAGCCCAGCTGGTGTGCCAGAGAACCGGGGAGAGGGATGAGCCGTCAGCCGCAGGCTCGCCTGCTGCCGGGGCGAGTGCCCCTGTGAACCCTCGCGCTGAGAGAGCAGCTTGTGTGTGCCCTAAAGCTTGTAAGTTTATATTTTCTCCAAATTCTTTTGTTAGGTTTAGCAATTATATCTCTAGATATTCTCATTAACCTTAATTATCTAATCCCTTTTGTGAATATTGCGGAATTCTTGGCCACAGCAACATCCTGTGACAGTGATTTGCACAATCCAATTACCAAGTCTAATTCTATAGAAAAAAGTGTTTGTTTCACCTGCGAGGTCCTGCAGATCCATTAGCCGCCAGGTTTCCTGCACTTACCCAGCGGCTCGGCAGAGCCGGGGAGGTCAGCAGCCGGGGAGAGGACAGAGGTCGGGAGTGGTGAGCGGCATGCTGATATTTCCATCTGTGGCTGCAGGTTACTGTGACAGTGCCAACACCGCTCCAGAGGAGAACAAAAACCTGCAGCATCAGGGCAGCTGGTGTGGCACATCCCTGAGCCCCTTGTTATCCTCTGTGGCAGTGAGCCAGGGCCTGAGAGCACCACGGTCCTCCTGAGCTGCGGGATCCCGCTGTGCAGTGGGCACACGGGGTAACCCCCGGCCCCGTCAGACAGAGATCTGGCAGCTGGGTGCTGAAGTCAGCTGCGATCACCACCAAGCACAGCCTCTCACAACGGAGAAAAGCTGAACCTGAGCAGGGTGAGGTTTGAGCTCTTTCTGAACGTGTGCTGTTGAGGTCTGTTTGGCCAGTAGACCGACGGAAGATGGAGAGGACAGAGTCTCTGTAAGTCAGGAGAGGGGCTCTTACTGGTTACGGACATCATTTGCCTCTTGCCAAGTTAACTCACAGTCCCTTCTTGCTCATAGGAGAGGTGGCTCAGAAAATCTCTCTTAGTCTTTGTGCTCTTTAATCGGGTTGTCCCCCTTGCCACCCTGCTCAGGGAAGTGAGGCTGGTCTTTGGTTTCTGTCCTGGGAGGCTTATACGCCTTACTTCCCACAAAGGTTGTGGCAAGGGCCACGTTGTGTGACCGNTTGGTTTCTGTCCTGGGAGGCTTAGGTCCTATGGTCCTTATACGCCTTACTTCACACAAAGATTGAGGCAAGGGCCACGTTGTGTGACCCCCAGCACCGCGTGTAGCGTCGCAGCTGAGGCTGCTGTGCCCCTGCAGGACCAACGTAACCTTCTCCGTCCGTTCCCCAGCTCATTCTGCGGGTGAGCAGCACGAGTCCTGCCCGGCTCTTCCAGGCTGAGGTTGGCAAGTCAGATGCAGGGACCGACTGGGATGCGGATCCTGCAGAGCTGTGTGACAGGCCCCCAGTAAAGATGCGAAGTGGTTCGGGTTTGCTCTGGAAGGTGGGGTGGGGCAGAAGCGTTGAGGGCTTATTGTTCTCTGACAAAACCGCGCTAATTGTGGGGAACTGACCCTGTAATTAGAATGGGTCCGTGCACAGGAAGGGTTTCTGGCTCAGTTCTCAGCGCCCACTTGTCCTTCAGGAGGGGCTTGTGCTCCTGCCCGTCTCTCCGGTGTGTTAAATCAGGGTAGTCGCACAGTCTGACTTCTTCCTCCGACACCTCGAGCCGTCCTACTTGAGTAACTCCATAAATATTTTTATAGAAATGATGTAGTTTGCAGTGGCTGTTACAGATCTGATCCTGCACCAGGAGGAAAGGGGAGTGACTCTGGAGGCAGAAAACCCTTGTGTGGCAGAAAGCCTGCTGGGAAGTCAGCTCAAGAAGAATTAGAAACCCTTTAAATAAATGCTTACTTGACATGGCTCTGTCTTCCACAGTCTAACAAGCAGGGAAGCGAATGGCAGCCGCTGGCCAGAAATTGATTGCATTAATTGATATGCCAATAAGAGAGCTTGTTACATCCGCCATTGGTTAGGAGGCCGGCTAACAAGTCCCGCTGATCAATGGAACCAATAAAGATTTCATCCATTAATGAGCAACATGGTAATTAATGTTATCCATAAACCAATTAGCCAGGGTAGCTAATGTGCTGGTTAGCACAGTGAGTGGCAGAGCCGCGGGTGCGTGCAGGCCGGCTATCCGGCGAGGAGGGCATCGCCCTCCACTGCGACCGCGGCGTCACAGGACAGGCGGCTCAAGGAGGAAAGTCGGGAGGGTGGATGATGGGATGGGTCCCTGTCTCTGGGAGGGGACACGTTTTGCTGTCGTGAGGCCATTGCGCTGATGTCTTCCTTGTTCTTTGACCTTTGTGTAGCACTTGAGGATCTTCTCCACTTGGAGCGTGTTTTCCGGAGATGTGCCGGTCTGCGTAGCCCGTGGTCAGATGGCAGAACGCGGCGTTTGTTCCCTGCTCTGCTGGTGGAAAGCTGCTTGCCTGCTCCGCCTGGACCCGAGCTCTCTGTCCAGCTTGCAGGAGCTGCGATGCACACACCGCGGTGCTGTGCTTTCTCTGCACCATAGAATCATGGAATCGTTTAGGTTGGAAGAGACCTTTCAGATCATGGAGTCCACCCATTCCCCATCCCTGCCAGGGCACCACTGCCCCGTGTCCCTCAGCACCACATCTCCACGGCTTGGAAACCCCTCCAGGGATCAGGGGGACTCCACCCCTGCCCTGGGCAGCCTGGGACACCACAAGACAACCCTTGACAGTGCCCAAGAAATTGTTCCTCAGCTCCAACCTCAACCTCCCCTGGCTGGGGCAACTTGAGGCCGGTTCCTCTTGTCCTGGCGCTTGTTCCTTGGCAGCAGAGCCCGACCCCCCCTTAGCTCCAAGCTCCTGAATTTCAGGGAGTTGTGCAGAGCCAGAAGGTCTCCCCTGAGCCTCCTTTGCTCCAGGCTCAACACCCCCAGGTCCCTCAGCCGCTCCTCCCCAGCCTCCTGCTCTAGCCCCTTGCCCAGCTCCGTTGCTCTTCGAGGACTCCCGTTAATAGCTGCGTTAGTGCAGAAATCACATTGTGCGTGTCAAAGGCTGTTGTCTGAAACCACTTGCAGGGGAGTCGCTGCGAGTCGCCAGCCGCCAGTGGTGTGTCCGCGTTGCTGCTGGGGTCGCCACCGCTTGTGGAGTGACCTGGTTTGCAGCAGGGTCCCCCGCAGAGCTGTGAGCGGGGTTCCAGCTGCTGCCAGCAGCTCGGCCGTCCGCGTCTGCAGCAGGGGGACGGCAGTGCCCCGGGGAGGAGAGCGCGCGGTTCGGGACCAGGCTGACTTATTGGTGATGGGGCACTAACTGTGATCTGACAAAGCTCCTCCAGCCTGGGGTTTCGAGAGCAGCCCTCTGTCCACGGGGCTGCCTGCGGGAGCTCAGGGGTTGCAAGCTGCTGACCTGTGTGCAGGGACGTGGCCCTGTGAGTCAGCGAGGGGGAGAGGGGCCTCGGGAGGCGCGTGGGTGCTGGCCCCTCTCCGGGGACCCGGGGTGTCTGGAGCATCCGGAGGGCTCTGGGCAGGAGGTGCAGGAGCAGCCCCGGCAGCGCCGGGCAGCAGCCGTCCCACTGTTCCGCTGTGGAGCTGCTTCGTATTGCTGGATATTGACCCTGGGAGACCCCTTGTGGATTCCCTAATTGAAAATTAATACCAGATCAATGCCATGGGCAATTTGCATATTGATCATAAACAACTTTGAAGGCACCAAGTGCGTGTTGGATCAATAGAGCTCTTGAGCAGGCTGCAGTGGGAGCGCGTCCCTCCGCACTGCTCTCCGGGAGAGGTTAATGCTTGGGAAGTTTGGGAGCTGCGTCGTGGCGGTGACAGCGGTGGAGGTGCTGGTGGAGGTGGTGGAGGTGGTGGTGGTGGCAGCAGCAGCCGTGCAAGCAGTGCCAGGGTCACAGAGTTTGTACCAGACTGGAATTGTCACACCAAATTAACAACCTTTGGGAGGGGAGCTGTGGGAAGCGCTTTTGTTAATTTGTTAATTTTAAACCATCCAAACGAAGCCCAGGGGCATCGTGCGGCAAGGGCGAAGCTGCCCCGTCCCTCCCGGGCCGGGAGGACTTCACAGCTCGTCCCTCCAACCCGCCTCTCCTGTCATGAGCGGCCTGTTGCACTTACTTGAAATGCGGGTTTCCAAAAGCAGGAGTGTTGTTTTTCTGGGGACACCAGGAGAGATCTCAATGGATTATTTTTTTCCTGGCGTTTTTGAGAGCAACGTTTAGATTCCTTCTCTGCCTACTTGGAACGTTCACAGCTTGTTTTGGAATGGCCTTAGGTTGAAAGGAACAAATACTAAAGATCAAACTCCGATAGAAAACAAACAACTCTCTGCTGATGAGGGATGTGCATGGGCAGTAGAGATAAAGGGTTCGGGTGGGCTCTGCCTCGCCCGCCCGCTCCCGAGCACACGCGCCGGTCGCGTGGAGCTGGAGCTGAGGCAGGGACGCTGCTTCCGAACCCGCCGTAACCCCAGAGCCGCCCACGCTCCGGGACCGGGAGGCAGGCAGGGCCGGGAACCCTCCTCCCCAAGCTGCCGCTGGTCCTGGGAGCGGTGCCGGCCGCTGGTGCGCAGCCGGCGGCGTCGGGAAGCCGCCGTGCATCTGATTAGCGCATTACGGAGCTTTCATTGACTCGGCCGCGCCGCGCTGATGAACTGAGACTGGGGACAAGCGCTCCTAATTGAGAGAAATAAATTCTTATCACAGGCCTCTGCTGGAGGCGCCACCTGTGCGTGCGCCTCGGCCCAGGTTTCGGGAGCGTTTCGAATCCCTGGAGCACCCGGCGCGTCCTCGTTAGTGTTTGAGGAGGCCGAGCACGGGGTCTGTGGGCACCGGTGAGTGTCCAGGGTGACCAAAAGGCTTCGTCCTCCCAGTCCACCGGCCGGCACCGGCCTGGTGCTGCCTCACTGCTTGGTCACAGGCTGGGCAGCTTGTGAGGCATCAGGTACCTTCGGCATCTCCTTGGGAGCCTCTTCATGCTCTTCCCTTTTCCTTGGTCCTCTGCGTTCCCCTCCAGACTCACAGCAGCTGTTCAGCACCTTCCGTCTTTACCTTAGATTTGCTGGTGAGCGAAAGAACCTTCCCTGATGCCTGACGGGGACATGGGCATCATAGGGGAACGCGTTCTGTCTTACTGCAAAAAAAAATAAGGATGAATATATAGGTTCTTTGAAAAGAAACTCATCTCTTGTTTAAAATTCCAAGGGGAAAAGAGGCATCCCGGGTTCGGGAGGGCTCTGCGGTTCGGCTGCGGCGCAGGGAGGTGTTGGGCAGTCTCCCTCCCTGCCGCAGAGCAGCGGCGTTCGCATTCCCTCGGCTCTGAGCAGCCCCCGTAATTTCGCCGCCGCTCTGGGCTGCGGAGCCGGCTGCCTCCGCTAATGCAGCGCCGGTGGTGGGGAGGTGCGTGGAAAGGCTTCACTTGACATTCGCTGACCTCCCTGGTGCAGCTGAACGCAGGAGAGCCAGGGCTGAGATTGCAGTCGCTTTCAATTACTCGAATCCAAGAGAGGTGGAGAAAAAGGGCCTGTTGGCTCCGGGAAGCTGAAATCTTCTGTTGCTGAAAGCTTGTTAGTACAAGGGGAAAAGCAATTACTGACGTTCTGCCAGTGCCACTAACCCAGCGCCAGGCAAGGGCAGCTCAGCCCGCGGACGTGGCCGCTGCTGCCTCGGTGGTGGCGTGGGACTCCTCAGGTGTGTCCTCGAGCGCGGTTGGGGCTCTGGAGCTGTGAGTTCTCTGGGTCTCCGCTGCCTGGTCTCGTCAGCAGGCGTTTGCTGTGCATGCGGGAGCGCCTGTGTCTTACCTGCTCCCTCTTCTGCACCAACCCGCAGCGCCGTTGGTGTCAGAGGGCTCTGCTCGTGGCTGAACAGGGGCTGGCGGAGGGGACGCCGAAGAGCCGAGGCGTGGGGAGCGTGACTCGTGGGCTGTGGACTGGCCAGGCTGGAAACCGAGCTCGGTGTTTGAGGGGCTGCCTCACTGCCGTGGCCTCTGTCCCTAGGCACAGGGGTGAGACCGTGGCCGTTCACACCAAGGAGCTTTGCTGTTGCAACTTCATAGCAGGCTGGTTTTTGTGTCTGGTTGACCTGTGGAGGTGACCAAGGTGTTGAGGACCCCTCAGCCGGCTGCAGCCAGTGCTGTCTCTGTCTGGACCTGCTGGGTGTATCTGCTCTGTCCTGCTCAGGGGTCCCGGGAGATGCTCCTCAAGTTTTCTCTTTGATGTTGCCTTAAAAGCCTGCGAGGCTCTCTGCAGAAGTGTCTTTGGGTGCCACCACCAGCTGCAGGTCAGCACAGCTGCACCCCTCATCTGCTGCAGCAGAAAGGAGCCTCTTGTTCTGTGGCTCCGGTGGTCTGAGCAGCCCTGTGGCTCCCTCCTGTGCTACCCCAACCTGCTCTGCTGCTTGGGGAGATCCTCTTTGGGTTTTTATTATACGTGCTCTTTACGGCCATTTTATGATTTCCTATGTTCGTATATACCGGTAGTTCCTAGAAATGAGCTCGGGAAGACCTGGCGACACCACAGCCACACCACTGCAACCTAGTCAGGCATGAATTGTCCAGACCACACATTTCAGACCCGTTTGGACTCACCCCGTGTACAAANGTTGCTAAAGTTAATTTTGGCTTCGGCTTGGCTGTAACGCTGATTTTGTTTGTGAATCTGAAACCTTTTTTTCTGGAGTGAGGTTAATCATACAGAGCACAAAGCACGTCTCGCTCTGGCCACGATGCTCTGCGTGGCCAGTGGAGGACGGGCAGATGCACAACGCCAGCGCCTTCTCCGAAAGGTGGAAAGTGAATTTCCTGAAGGGTCCTCCTGGCCTCCTGTAAATGTGCGGCTGTGGCCAGGCATCGTCACCAAAGCCACTTCCCGGCGGGGCCAAGCCTGGCCTGGGCGAAGCTGCTCCACTGACCTTGCACAAGTTGCTCCAGGGGAGGTTTAGGTTGGAGCTGAGGAACAATTTGTTGCCCCCTGTCAAGGGTTGCCCAGGCGTGTCCCAGGCTGCCCAGGGCAGGGGTGGAGTCCCCCTGATCCCTGGAGATGTGGTGCTGAGGGACACGGGGCAGTGGTGCCCTGGCAGGGCTGGGGGATGGGTGGACTCGATGAGCTGAAAGGTCCTTTTCAACCTAAATGATTCCACAAAACCCAGCCGTTCTCTGCTTTGGCAGTTTTCACTCTGGATTGTCCGCAGAGGGAAGCTGAGCCAGGGGAGGGGGCAGCTGCTGGGGAGAGGGGAGAAGTGAGAGGGTGGGGAAGAGGGATGAGACCAGAGAGGACGAGAAGTGGGCAGGGGCAGAGCTGCTGGTGGAGAGCAGAGCTCTCCAGAGGGGCGAGGAGCCGGTGAGCATAGTGCAGTGCTGACATACTGGCCACGGGAGAAGCCTTAGCAAGGCTCCTGGCAGCACCCCGGGTGTCTGGTCCCAGTAAGGACACCCCTGGGGAGTCGTCTGCCCTGGGCCAGGGCTGCTGCTGGTCCTTCCGTTCGCAGAATTTGTGTTGGGCATCGCATTCCCCGTCCCCCAACAGCCTTTGCTGCTCTCCTGCCTTGTCAGCTCTGCCACCCCATCTCCTGCAGCCTCTCCTCCCCTTTGTCTCCAAACCCTCCTCCCGTGGCTCTCCTTGTGGAGATCGCACTGCCCTGTCCTCTCCCCGCAGACCTGGAGCTGGAGATGGGTTTTCTTTTGTTTTGCTGTTAGATCTGTGTTTGTGTTTTTGCGTGAGTCTCCTTTCCAGCTGATTCCGGTTTGGAGCTAGGTTAAACTGTGCAAAATACTGTTTAAAAGAAAAAAAGAAAGGAACTTGTCAAGATGCATTTGTTAGATCACGTTTAAAATGAAATAGCATTGAAGGTAGTTTTTGTCCAAAGAAAGGGGGGCTGAAAAGCCGTCAAGCCGCAGGAGAAAGCCCCTCCTTTGTTGTCCTCCTGACATTGAAGTGTAATTTTTCATGGTTATTTGGACTGGAAAATGGGGGGAAAGGGAGAGATGGGCTTGCGATTATTTCCCATAAATGACAACACAATCACATCACGCTCCACTACAAACATGCTCAAGGAATTTGCCTTTTTTTTTACATTTCATGTGTGAAAATAACAGCAACCTCTCGAGTTCTGCTGAAATCCAAGGGGGCAAATCCCTGTTGGGTTCCATTGACTTAAAATTTAGCCCAGTTTGCAAAAAGAGCGGACAGCCTTGTTGTCAGGGACGGGGAGAAGTTGGTGCCGTCTCAGGGAAGGGGTTCGTGGACTCACGTCTCCTTCCGTGGAGATGCCAGCATCCTCCAGAGGTATCTCTGGTGGTGGCCGTGGTGCTGCCAAGCCCTGCGGAAGGTGCGTGAGGGACCAGCACTGCGAGGGGTCCTGAGCGGGGTCCTGAGCGCACACAACACACCGCCTGGGCTCCTGCTCCGTTCCCTTTGCCAGATAAACTTGGCCCTCAGTTGGTGGGACCCGCTCGTCGCTGGCTCGCTCGTGCAGAGCTGCTTTCTGCAGGACAGGGCTCTGCCTGACTTCCCAGGGGGGTGAAGGTTTCCAGAGCAGTCGGGGCCTTTCCCAAGCTCGTTCCCTGCACGTCAGAGATCAGGACCCATCGAAGCGGTTGGACTCTCGCACCCATAAAGCTGTCGGCAGTGAGTGCACGCTGCTGCCCGGGTGGGCTGAGACTTCCAGCTTGGTGTCCTACTCTTCTCCTCCTTTAGAAAAGACGGTGGCAGGTTTCTCCAGCGCTGGCTTCTGTTTTTTTACAACATAAATTGTTTTTTCTTCTAATTATCTGGTTCTGATAACATTATTCTCTTTCCTAGTGCTGCTATATTTTGCTACCAAAGCAGAGAGCCAAAGGTTGTGTGATGTTATCAGCCCTCCCCACCTGCCCCCTGACCGTGGTCACTTCTCCGCCGTGTGGGGCCCGCGGCCGGAGCTGGGAAATCAGATACAGCGACTGAATGCAAAAATAGTAACTGTATGAGTAAAGGCACTTATATGTAAGAGGAAGAGATGCTAACGTCTGGCAGAGGGTTGTCTCATGTCTGTGGAGCGAGCAATAGGTTCTCTGGCCGATCACCAGAGACCTGGACGCTGTTGTAGGGTTTTCAGAGCTGTTTGGGGGAAAATGGCCAAAAAGTCTGAAATTTACTTGGTTTTGAGCGGATAACAAAGGAATAGAAGCTAGAAGTTCTATCACTGTTGAATTTCTTGTTTTACTTATCTGAGCACTTGCCTCTATAGTTAACTGCACAAAAGCCAGATAAACTTCCCCTGCCTGGAGGAGATAGGTGACGGAGGATGGCTTTATCAGCCGGGGACACGTCTGCAGTCAGCGAGAGCAGCACAGGAACACGGCCACGCGCTGAAGCTGGGCCGGCCTGCAAATAAGTGTCACTAATCCAAGACGCACGTAGGATCGTTTTTATTTTTCTGCAGCCTTTTGTCAGGATTCACCCACCAGCTTCTGCGTTGGGGCTGCGGCTCTGGGCCATCCTTCTTGTAGCCTCTGCCTGGTGCTTTCTTTTCACTGCTTCGAGTCCTGATTTTCCTTTCAGGAAAATGACAGGAATAAAGAAGTTTCTGTAGGATAATCCAGTTGGGAGCTAGCGCAGAGTGTATTTGTCGTATCTATGCATCCTGAACCTGAGCCGCAGGGGCAGCGACTGCCTGGTAGCCAAGGTTACCTTAGGAGATGTGCCCCAGACAGGTGAGAAATCCAAGGTGGCAAAGAAACCTCTGAGCATGGGTTTACCTACATTTCCATGTTGATGGCTTGTCTCTCTTTCAAATGCAAATAGCCTGCAAGTCAGGAAGAGGTGGAAAACAGGGGTTTTTTCTGCTGGGCTGGTGACAAACAAACAGTCGAAGTGTTTCCAGGGTGGTGTTGCTCCACGTCCTGGCCCACACCAGCTTCTCTTCTTCCCCAGAACAGTCCAAGGCTGTGCTCTTACGCGGGTTTCAGCACGTCGAAGGGCGGGTGGCAGCGGGGTTGGCCATCGCTCCTTTCCATCGTGGGCCACCGGCACACGCGGGTGCTCGCCAGCAGCCATGGGCGCTCGCACACCCCCCGGCAGCGCGAGGGCTCGGAAACACACGGAGGGGAGGAAAAACCCCAAGAGAAGCTGCGGTTTGCTGCTCTGGCTTGGGAAGCTTTGCGTGCCCCGGGCAAGAGCCGTGCCAACAGGCTCTGGGGAAGTGTGTGCCCTCCTGCAGCGGGGACGCCGGTCGATGTTAAACCATCCCGGGCTCTGTGTTTGCTCTGTGCCCACAGCTGAGCACGCCCGGCCCATGGGCTCGGTGTGGGCTGGAACCAGACCACGGCACGTCTCCTCCTGGGGCCCTGGGAACTCAAATTAGCTTAGTTTAAAGCAGCTGAACTTCAGAAGCACACTGGGCTGCAGCCTGGTGGTGTGACCCCGGTGTCAGCAGGGGAAGCTGCCTCTCACCAGCTGGCAGCTCGTGGGGGGCACGGTGGCAGCGGTGGCACGGTGGTGGTGGCACGGCGGCGATGGCACACGTGTCTGTGCCTGTGCAGCCATGCAGCTGACTGCACACAGGCCATCGCTGTCACCTCTCTGACAGTGTCAGCTTGCAGAAGTCAGCCAGGTCTCAGTTCTCTTCCTACGGGCTTTTTGGGCTTCTTATCCTGAAAAAGGGAGCATCAGGGATTCTTTTTTTTTCAGAGGAGAGGCCCTGTGTACAATTAAAACTTGTTTCTGGTAAACCTCATTCCAGGAAAGATGAGCTTTTAACAAAAGGCTTTTGACAGCTGCAGGGTATTTCATTTTTTTAATGCCAAATGAAAAATCAATACATTTTTCTAGGTTATACATATTCAGAACAGGCTTGATATTTCCATTATAATGGAAAATGGGTGTCTGCACATCTCGCCTGTCAGAGCTGCACCACCGCATTTTCCAAGCCACTGCTAAATATTTCAAACCTGATTTGATTGTGGTTCATGACAGCTAATGTTTCTCAGCTCTTGAGCCTGCCGGAGGGTGGAGAGGCAAGTGCACGCTCTTTCTCTCCCATCCCCACGCTTCCGCCACCCCTGAAATGCCCCTTATCCCTTTGGATAAGAGATCTGGATCTGTTAAGGAAAGGCGAGCTGAGAGGAGGAGAGGTGAGAGGGCTTGGGCTGTTCGAGCTGGCCTGGATCCGGTCGGGATTTGCCGACTTCTCCATCCCTCAGACGTTCTGGGTTTTACAAGGGGCAGGGACGCAGCCGCGCGGTTCTGTGCGGTGGCGTGCGGGGATCTGGGCACATCTTCGGTGCGTAACTGAGTCAGAGGTTCCCTGACATCTGCAGATGTCAGATGCTCATGGTTTTCCAGACTCTTCTCCCCCTCTCTCCCCACCCCCCATAATGAATGGTTTAATTTTAAATTAAAAGGAAATACCACTGTCTAAAATGATTTATTCATGAAGGAAGAAAAGACTCCTCCTAGGGTTTTGCACAGGGCAGATCTAGGATGATGGAAGAGCAGGTTCCTTGTGCTCCAGGTGCCCCAGTTCCACTTGCTTGGCCTTGGTATTGGCCTGAACCCCGGAGGCTGGAAAATTCCTTTAAGAAAATTCCTTTGTAAGCATCACAGCCTTGGGGACGGCGCTCTGGGACGGGGACCCTCGCGCAGGTTGTGTTGTTTGTATGTCAGTGCAGATTGGACGCTGCGCTTAGTGGCGGGGTTCAGCTGATGTCGTGGTGTTGGGTTGTAGCCTGGACTCAGTGATCGCAGAGGTCTTTTCTAGCCCCAAAATTCTGTGATTCTGGGACGTGAATCACACGTGCAGCTGGGGAGTNCCCAAAATTCTGTGATTCTGGGACATGACCCCCCCCACGCAAATCCCACAGCAGCAGCTCTTGCACCTGCCCTGGGGAGCTCCCCACAGAGGATGGAGTCCTCTTACCCATCATGAGCTCACAGACCCTGTGTAGTTGGAGTTCCTGGCTACCAAAGACACCGTTCTGACACCTGCATGCTCTGGGCATGGGCTGCAGGGGCATCTCTGCCCTTCCAGAGCCCCTTCCTGAGGTTCCCAGGTTGGGAGTCAACCCATCGCCTCTTGAAAGGCATCCTCTGTGGCAGACCTCCCCTCCTCGGGGCTCAGCATCCCACCACACTCTCGCAGCGGTCAGAGGCCTTCACAGGAGAGACTCCCAGTCTGCTCATGGGGCACTCCTCACCCTCTGGATATCACCCCCAACTGGGACACTTCTTAGAAGGTGCAGGTTTAAGTTAAGTGGGGTTTTTAACTGTGAAATGACTGGTGGGGTGTTTATTGATCTTCCTGAGGAAAAGACAATCGAGCCATCAGGGGAATGAGCCCTGACGGTGTGTACAGCGTCAAGGAGGTGTGGTCAGACAGTACCAAAAGGGTCATGGTGATTTGGAAATAAATCCCCTGCATCTTGTGACCCACGGCCTCATTCAGCCTTCGGGAGCTGGTCACGAGGTGATCTGCACAGCCCGCCCCAAGTCTGTCCCGTGGGGCAATTTGGATGTTAGGTAAAGGCTGGTGGTCAGCTCAGGTCGGGTGCAGCGTGGGAACGGTGCGACGCCAGGGCCTGCAGACAACTGAAATGGCAGCTGGGGAGCACCTTGCTGCACGAGCAGCGGCTTGAGGAGGAGAGCAGAGCTCGTCACAGAGGTGTGATGCCGGCCTTGTCCTCTCAGCAGGATGCCCCGAGTCAGCGTGAGAGGACAGGTGGTTGGGTGCCGTTTGCACGTGCGTTCGCCGCCCCGACCTGCCGTCGGAGCTGTGGGCAGAGCGTGGGCACAAGGCTTTCGGGAGCAGGAGCTCTGCTGCGTTTTGTTTTCGGAGCTGGAGGATATCGCTGTGCAAAGCTGGGTCAGCTCTCGCGCGCCTGCGTGCGTCCGTCGGGAGCTGGTTGAAGCCCTGTGCGGGGCGTGCAGCCGGCTGAGCAGCGCTGTGGCTGGGGACCCTCCCTGGGGTCAGCCTGAGCACTGGTGGTTGTGAGACAGGTCGGGCTGAGCGTAGCGAGCAGAGCTGCGCCCAGCCTTGCCGAGTGGTCTGCCGGAGCGGGACCGTGAGGCAGCCAGCAGTTCGTGCTTCCCCGAGTCTCTGGGCCAGATGGTCTCGTCCCCGGGGCCCGTGGGTGCAGGGAGCTCCCGGGGTGTGCTGGGGAGAGGAGCAGGAGGGTTGTGCTCAGCAAAGGCCCCGCGAGCAGGGAGCTGAGTAAGGATGGTACCGGGGCCTTTCCCAGCCGATTCGGAGCCTCCCTGGGCAGATGTGTCTTGTGCCCTGCTCCCTTCCCATCCTGCTGGAAAAAACCCGCTCTGGGGAGACAGGCAGCTCAGCCCGGAGCGGGGAGGAGAAGGGCTGGAAGCGTGGGGGTGCTTTCTGCCGCTCGGAGGTGTTTGAGCCAGGGGTGGATCCTGTGCTTGGAGAGGAGCTGTTTCTGGGGCGAAGAGTGTGCTGGGGCTGCTGGTGGATGCTGGGGTCTTTCGGGGGCTCAGTGGTGGGACAAACTGCGGGCCCAGCAGGGCAGGAGCGTTTGCCGCTCACAGCCTTGTTTTTCCATCCTTTTCTCCCGTTATTGGTATTCATAGCTCGCATTTTTCCGGTTACTGTCAGCCTGGGCTTTCATCCATTTTACGGGAGCTATTTTTTCCCCTTGTTGATGATGATGATGGTCTAAAGACAGATGGTGTAACTGCTTATGAATGTCCTATTTCGCTGCCCTCGGCCAGGCAGAGCCCAGTGCTGTTCCCGCACGCTCCGGTCGGGCTGATGCTGACACCTCCGGGCGGGCGCCGGCAGTGCGGCCGCCACCGGCTCCGCTGCGGGGTCGGGGGGCTCTGGGCAGAGCCGGGGGGTCCGGCCAGGGCCGGGGGTCACCCCGGGGCACGGTGTTGCTCCGGCTCCCTGCCTGTCCGCAGGGCCTGGGGATCCCTGGAGCTGCCCGAGAAAATCTGGGTGTCCAGAGAGAGGTTCAAAGGAATGTCTCAAAACAATAACAAAACCCTCGTAATGAAGGTTTTTAATAAAACCAGCTAAAATCAGCTTTCAGGCTGCTCCTCACACCCCTGCGTCAGGATTTCGCGTCCTCCTGCTCGTTGGGAGCCCTTGCCTTACCGTGCCACCCACCACACCGCTGCCTCTGGGGTCCCCTGTTCTCTGGAGAGGAGCTCTGGGATCCCTGCAGCTCTCCTGTTTCCAGCTTTTAGGAGAGTGAAGGAGGGATGGAGTGTAAATCCAGAGCTTCCACCAGATATCTGTGCTGATCCCGGGGTGCCTTTACAAGTTCCTCCCTGGTTTAGTTGTCACAGAGTATCTGCAATCCCCTAATACGTATTTTTAATCCTGATTTCTAGCCCTGTCTTCTTGGTTAGGGGCAGGACCGGGGCTGGTGCTTTAGCTGTTTGGGTAGTTCAGATGAACCCTCAGGCTAGCCTAGCATTTATCGTGACCAGGTAATACGAGTTAAAACTATGAACTATCCTGCCTAACAGAGGACGTTACGGCTTAGAAGTGCCCTTCCTTCCCAGCGCTGATGTAGCCCCCGTCAGCTCCATACCCCCTTGAGCTGCACGCGCTGTGCATCAGCACCCAAGATACTGGATGGTAACGTGGCCGTTACGCCCTGGTGTAGAGCCCGGCAGCTGAAGGGATCGTTCTCACGGTGTCCCACCGGACGAGGGTGGCTCAGCCTGGAGCTGCACCGCGCCGTGTCGACACGCTCCGTGCCGCCGGCCTCGGCGTGCTGCTGCCGTGGGTACCGGGTGGGGCAGCGGCACTCGGCGTTTTGTTCTGAGCGTTCGGTGCTTCGCTTCACTGAGTATTTTTCCTCCTTTGTGCTTCTGCACCTGTACGACACTCAGGCGTGCTCAAACTCTTCCTGTGACTGGGAGGAAAATAAGATCCGCAGCAGGTTCCTCCCGTGCCTTGTGTCAGGGCCACGTCTGCAGAAGACAGCGCTGCTCCCCGCGTTGCCTGAGCAGGAGGGAGCGGTGCTGTTCCTGCGCTGAACTCGGGGTCTCAGTGAGCAGGGTCGGTACCGCACGGTGCCCTTCAGCGTGGAGAGCTTGAGGTGAGGGTGAGGAGAAAGGCTGAGGCTCCGAGTGCTGGAGGCTCCGCTCCATCCCTGACACTTCTCTAATCCATGGCTCACTTGGGTAGAACCTTCTCATACCAGGCAG
>WEIS01000995.1:0-18485 GCA_013389965.1 Todus mexicanus | reverse complement strand
CAGGGCAGAAATTGTCCTGGTGGGACCGAGACCATGAAAGAAACATCTCCATCCAGTACGTGGCGTGTGGGTCAGGTGCCCTCTACCTCCAGCAGCATCAGCTGGAGCTGGGAGAGCCACAGGGAAGGGCAGCGAAGGCTCAAGACACCCGTNCGAAGGCTCAAGACACTGGTCACCTTCCAGCCGGTAGAGACAACTGGTCAGAGACACCACAGGGAGCCCCAAAGTCCCAGCAAGATAGGGAGGGCCAACAGGATGATCACTTCTGAACCTGGCTCCTGCTAGCTGTGTTTGATGCTCTCCAAACGCACAGCACAGTATCACAGGGTTGGAAAAGACCTTTAAGATCATCCAGTCCTACCTATAACCCAACACCAACCCATCATCAAACCCATGGCACTGAGAGCCTCATCCAGTCTCCTCTTCAACACCTCCAGGAACAGTGACTCCACCACCTCCCCAGGCAGCACATTCCAATGGCTGATCACCCTTTCAGAGAAGAATTTTTTCCTAAAATTGAGCCTAAATCTGCCCTGATGGAGCTCGAAACCATGTCACGGTGAACATGCAGAAAACACCTGATTATGAAATATCTCTAGAGTTCCTTCTGTGGGTTACAAAAAGCTTGTGGGTGTAAAATACGGAGCTACACAAGTCTGGAGGAGGATGGGAGCTCGCTGAAGAGTATCAGCCTGGACAAGTACCACCTGTGGCTCTCAACAGGTGGGAGCTGCAGATGGAAAGAAGGTGTGAACACATTGCCACATGCTTACTCCGTCCCTTCACTCTTCTATAACTCTGAAAATCGCCGTCTTTCTGGGAAGGATGAGCACTGAGGCAGAATTCTGCACTTGAGCAATTCCTCGTGCCTGAGTCTGTGACCTATAAAGTGCTAACAGTTGCTGTGTTTTACCAGGTCAAAGCGTTCCCCAAGCGGGATACCAATATCTGCAGATAATGGTAACATCCCAGAAACTACATGGGAAATACTTCTCATGGAGAAACCAGCAAAGTTGAACTAGAAGATCCTTGAGGTCCCTTCCAACCTGGTATTCTGTGAAAGGTCACTTCCATTTCTATTTAACACATTTAATTCAGATACTGCAGATATCAAAACCTAAGAAGGTGCTTAAGCGTTTGGAGTTGCTGAAGGATATCAGAAAGCAATCAGAAGACTCAATCTAATAGCCTGGCTGCTACAACAGCAATAAAAGATTCATTTATCAAATAAGTCATAAAAGATTCACGTATCTGTAATTGCCTCCAGCTCACTAAATACACTTCGGCACGTCTAAGGGTCAGAATATAACCCTGGCCAGCCCTCAGGATCTGAAGGGGAACGCTACAGCTTGACTGGAACCCTACCCACATATATTTATCTATGTTTTCAGTTTGCCAGCAACTTCCGAGGAAAGTAAAAGAGGAACCCAGCACTGCCTGTCACCTACCCAGGGGTTCACGGTGACTGGGTGGGCAGCAGAGCCTAAGAAGAGAATTCAACCACAGGAATATAACCCAGCAAGGTTACCACTGCTTATATCTTCCAGGCTGGACTTGATGATCTCAGAGATCTTTTCCAGCCTTAATTATTCTGTGATCTTCGAATAAGCGAGTTATTTCTACCCCTCAGCACCGCAGCACTTGAACATTTCTCTGCACGAGGATTCGTAGAGGATTAAGTGCAGCTGGAGGCACAACAAGGTCTTTGCAAAATCTAGGACCCTTTTTTTTTTAAAGAATGTTGTCATCTAGTCCCCGATTGAGGAAAAGTGTCTTCACCCACCCTCTCAGGACAGTGTGGCTGGCAGCACACGCTGCTGTCTCCAGGTGTGGTCTGCGGCCAGGCTGTGGAGGAGGGCTGGGAAACCTGCCAAAGCCTGGGGCTAGACATAAGAAAAGGGCACCGTGAGCAAAGGCAAGCTAAAGGTGACGAGTAGAGAGGGCAAGGGACAGAAAGGAGTGGCTCGGCCTCTCCATTTTTCTGGCCTAACATTTCATTTATAACATTAACAAAAATACCAGGTTCGTATTTAGGTCTTTGTTTCGCCAGTTCTCAAGCACTCTGTGACAAGAGGCAGAGCCAGCTCTCCTCCAGCCTGTTTTGTGCCAGTGTATCACCCTGCATCACCCATCCCATTCTGTCAGGTCCCAGCTTCACATCTTGCTATTTATATTTATTTATTTTTTAAGAGTCATTTTGAGAACATCTGCCAGGAGCAAACCCAACGCTTATCCACTTGCTTTCAAGAGCCGAAAGGCTCCAAATTCAAATCTCCCTGAGTGTTGCCCTCCCCACACACTCAGTGTTTTGCTGTCATGGAGACAGATGACTGAGCACTGATCTCTGCACTTTGGTCTGAAAAACAAGAAGCACTTGCCTGAATCCGGTTGGGCTGAACTAGGCTGTCCACCACTGGAGACAGCCCAGCTGCTCATGGTGTGGTAGCTCACAGAATGGAGACGCAAGAAAAGAAAATGCTTCCTCCCTCTGCTTTGCCACCACCTTGCTTTCCTGGCCGCTCAAGAGTTTCCCAATAATGAAAAACCTGAATCTTTCTTCCTGCAAATTTAAGCTTTTCATTTCTTACCCTGTCCACCAAAGGCATGAAGAGCTGATTTCTCGCTGCCTCTCTGCCTCTTCCAGCAGCCCCATGCTGGGGTCAGTGCGAGCCCGCAGCCTCTGTCACCCCTTCCCTGGAGCGGGGCTGCCACCCACCCCCACGTTCCCTCTCCTCCTCCACACGTCCGCACCTTGCATTTGCCATCCCCGATTCACCTCCTACAGCTTTAGTCCATTTTGTTAAGGTTATTTTTAATTTCCCCCCTGCCCACTGACACACTTGCAGACGTTCCTGGTTACGTATTGTCTGAAGATTAACAAGCTCAGGCTGCCTCGCTTCATCATCCAGGTAACCACTGAGGAACACAGAGCAAAACCGCACCCAGGACAGACACAGCAATGCCCAACGACATCCTTGTGTCGTTTTGAAGTGAACTACAACCACACTTCATCCATTGATATCAATTAAATTCACATGTGTGTCATGGCAGGTTCAGCCAGACCATGTTTCCCTTCCTGGTGAGACAAGGCTTTCGCATGTAACATCCAAAGCATGAGGAGGACAGGATTTCTGATGCCTGTTTCTCCCTTGAGCACATTGGCTTTTATCTAACTACAGAGGGAAAATACCCAGGAATTTAAGAGACCAGGGTTGTATGCGCTGCTACCTGCCTAACCTGGTGCTTCCAGGAGCTTTCCAACAGCCCCGTGTTCCCCGTGCTCTCACTTAAGAAGGTGGCACCTTCAGCTGACTAATCTGTGAGTATTTTCTTTCCCTTCAGCACATCTGCATGCTCCTGGACTTCCAGATACCTCATCCATCCGTTATGGTCCCCACATGGCTTTGCCTTCAAAGGGGAAAGCAGGAATGAACCCTTAACTTCAGGAACTACTCACTAACCGGTCCTTTTCCTGTTCTGGATTGAAACCTTTCCTTGTCGACAGGAATTGTGCTGGCGCTGCAGCCCAGGCAGAAGGGCAGGGAGCCCTGGGGCAGCAGGGATGCGGGAATGAGCTGGAGCCTGTGGTCCGCACAAGGAGGGCAGGAAAGGGATGCTCATGGCATGCCTGGCCCCAGGGCAGGAGCCAAGGAGCTGAAGGGCACCTGTGAAAACTGCAGAACGGCCAAAACCAGGAGGGATCTCCTAGGCAGCCTGGGATGGAGCAGTTCACAGCAGCATTGCCATGAAACAGCAGAACTGCGACAGCCGCAGCGGCTTTCCCCAGACATCCCTGGTGAGTCTGCACCTGTGGGACCATACCCAGAAAGCTGACCCAAACACACAGGCAGAAAACTCCAGCCCTGGGAAACTGTTCTCTGCCTCCAAACCAAGCCAAGAACTCAGATAAGTGAAAGCAAAGCTGGGTGAAACAACCCATCAAACCAAAGCCTTTAACAAGACAAGGGTTGCTCGTCCTCCGTGAAAGCCGTGCCGATGTAACTAGTGAAAGCAGAGGCTGTTCACATCGCTATTAAAAGCTGCCAGCAAGCCTGAGGAGTGTGAAAACCCAAGCAACAAAAATATGACAGGTAGAGACGACGCTTTTCTGAGGATCTTTTCGATGAAAACACTGCTGCTGTCTCAGCAAGCCCTGGTCCCTGGACCTTTCGGCATTCCTACCTTCGAGAGAATCTCGAGCAGCCACGATCAAACCTGCCACCAACCGTGGCTGAGAATGGATGTTTAGCGACCCATCTTCAAACCTGACTGGAAACCAGCGCAGGCTGCGGCGGGGCCGGCAGATTTCACTGTTCTTCATCTCTCAGAATCGGCCCCCCGTCAGCAGCGTGTTTGATAGACTGCCAACAGGAACGGAACGAGCCTGGCGAAGGACGCTCTCTGCGCCTCGTCTGAATTCCGAGAGGCGCGCGCTTTGTCCTGGTAGTGACAGGCAGCAATAGCAGGGTAGCTCTGAAGTATTGGATGATTACAGATAACGCTCACCAAATGTCTTTTGTTCACAAGGACGGTTATAGATAAATTTACCAGGGAGTTATTTGCAGTCTACTTTATAGCATCACGTTCATGCTTTGCTGCCCATTTTAAAGTCCCAGAGAAGTTGCATGAGCCCATAGCAATTCTCTACTCATTTACTACTTCTGTACCCAAATTTCACTAATAATAAAAATTATTACTGTAAGCATCCTAATATGAATTATTTCACATGCACTGGGTTAGCTCTAAGCTGGATTTACCAGCTTTGGCAAATAACAGGCAGAGAATCCACATCTCGTAAAGAGAGATGATTTAGATCTGAGCACTTAAGCCCCTCCCAAATTAACCAGAAATAAAGAATATCCTGAGAGGACTCAGGTTCCTGAAGTTGTTTTTATTTACACGGACCCATCTGACTTGGGAAAAAAAAAAAAGTCTATGGCAAGGTCTTAAGGAGCTGGCAGCACAAGCACACAGTGCAAGAGGTACTTCATATTTGTTTATTCAGGAAACTTTACCCTTTCCAACAGCCTCTCGTTCACCCTTATTTTCCTGGAGTACAAACTCCAGCGTTAGCCCCTGACGGTCCCATCTGCTGCTAGAGCAGCCAAACCCAGGGCCTTTAACCATGGCTTGGATGCAGGGAGGATGTCCAGGAGCCAGCCCAGCTGGGCTGCCCACTCCAAAGGCAGCATTAGGAGTCAAGCCAACGTGGTCTGGCTTTCTAAATCACAGAAGGAAGCTGTTGCTTATTCAGAGAATAAGGATTCGGGAAAGTTGGACTTGCTTCTGCCGAGACCATTCCTGCAAGCCAAGCCCAACTTAAAGAGAAGCCCTGGCACCTCGCAGGGGTGGAGAACAGGTAGCGACACCGAGCAGGGAAGCAGCACGAGCACGGACAAGCCGAGTCACCTCCAGGGAGACACAAGGGCTGGGGAGCCTTGGGAAGGTCACTGAGGGGTTTAGTGGGGAGCAGCACAGGACCACCACAGATGGGCTCCTGCAGGACATGGGAGAGGCCATTGAAGCTGCTGCCATGACCCGCAGGGCTTTGGTGGGAGCTCTGCCCAGAGGAATAGCACCGAATATACAAATAGCACAGTATAGAGGACTAGCACTATATATATATGAATAGACATGCCCAGCATTTAATTGTTTGGGAAAGAGCTAAGGTAGAATCTGGGCAGTTTTCACTAACTTAAGGATCTTCTATCCCTCATTCTACAAATGCACACGGTATTAAACCAGCCATTCAGAATAAAACAGTTTCATCCAAATTTAAAAAAAAATCCTGAAACCTTTCCACGGTTTGCTCGGTGGGAACGCACCTGTTTTCTGCTCCAGGCTTAATTTTGGCAAGTGCTGTATTCAACAGTTCTGCTGATGTAGAAACCGTAACCAGCTTAATCTTCCTGTCAGTCTGAGGATCTTTGGTACAGCATGTCTACATTGAAAAGACCGTTATTATATTTTGCCTCTCCACTTAATTAAAGTCTCTTTTATGAGATGCTGTGTTCATAACTACTTTCCCCTTCCCAAAATGAGCCATCTTGTCTGGCACAGTAATTAGAACAACATCATCGACTCTGCATTCACAGCCTGCTTTTAAAACACTTCCCTTTTCAGAGGAAAGACTAACGATGTTTGCGGGTAGAAATTTAATCAGATGGGTCTTTCTGGCTGTGTTCAGTCAGAAACGCGTGGATTGCGCAGCACACCCCTTCACACGAAAACAGTCTTAAGCCATCAAAGGGCTTCACATTAAAAGGGCATTGCCCTCAGCCCTGCCAGGCCACCACTATCCCAAGAAGCACAACAGGATACAGCTCTCCACTTTTTTCCATCTGGAAATTGTAGTTAACGTCAGTGAATTCAAGCTAGAACCAAGTCCAAGCTGCCTTGGTGGGACACTTCAGAGCCAAGCACTGGTCCCAGCTCTGCAGCTGATCGATAGCACAACCACAAGTGACTCAGCTCACCTGCTCATGCAAGAGTTTTCTCTCCAATATTTGCCTCACCTTTGTCACGTGAGGAAACTGAAGCCAGGAGATCATCTTGTGAAGAGTTCCTACAAGGTCCCCAGCCCAAGCTACAGCTAAACTCCATCAGTTTGGGGTTTTTTTGAGGTAATATTGGTTGACAAAGAATTGCAATACTCTAAAACAGCAACAACCAAGTGACTATTGTGCCCACACTAACTGTCATCACTTTGAAAACCACCACCAAAAAATTGCATCTCCTATTTCTTCATGGGACCTCTACATTCAGCCTACCTTTTCAGTTGCTGTTGTTGCTTTCCAAGGAGGAGGTAGACGAGGACCTAGCTTCCTACCTTTAATACCTCCCTAGTAGGAACACCAGGCACCCTTTTTGGCTTATCAGCTCCTGCTCCACTAACCACAAGCAGCTGTGCTGGGTCATTAATGCTTCACCTCCACCTGTTGGTGGGGTTTCTGCTCCCTGTTATCCCATCACTCCCATCAGCTGGTCACACCACAGGTCAAAAAAGCTTTACCTTTGATTTAAAAAGAGAACTACAGATCCAAAAGGTGAAAAACCATGGAAAATATACTGAAAATGTAGGGGGGGGGGGAAGGAAGAGTAAAGTTCTGTGACTGTGCCTGACGTCTCAGCACAACAGCAAATTCATTAGGCAAAGTGCAGAGCAGGCAGATGATACCTTTTCGTAGCAGCTTTCTTCTTGCTTTTAGCAGCTGGAAATCCCTGTAAATCCTTGAAATCGGAATCCTGATCTCTAGAGCTCACATATTTCTGCCCACTTCCCTCTCTGGCATCCATCTCAACACTCCTAATGGCTGGTTATTACCATCACGCCAAAGTCTAATCCAGCTCTTTTCTGTACCCCAAGGCACCACACTTGCTTGATAAGTAGAAGTCATATATATATATATATATATATCAATTTTAATTCGCTGCTCTGCTTCTTGTTACCATTTCCCCCATTCTGTTGACTTCTTTAATGACCAAAGATCTGATTCGTGTGAGAAACAGAAGATAGATGAGATGCGGTGACACCACTACAATCACAAGAGGCTAGTTATCTTGGATTCAGATACCTATTCTTACCGGGTGACTCCTGCTAAGAGCTCTAGGGTAAGGCTGGAAAAGCTCAAGTCCTTGCCAATCTGGGGTTCTGGGAGATTTCTCGCTTGGATAATGCTAAGTGATAAATTTTTACCATGCATATATGAAAGGAAATTCATAACAAAGTAAGCTCCCACGCCATGGACGGACCTTGCCCACCACATGCCATTTCAGCAGCGAGTAGACTCAGTCTCTGCCTTCTCTTTCCCCCCCTATTTGCATTTCGAAAAGTATAAGTTTTGCAAAGTGCCTTTTAATCCACCTTCCTTATAGAAGAAAAAGAGATACCCCGAGTACAGAGCCCCGCGGGACCGTGCCTGCAGGAAAACAAGCAAGCTGCTGGGTTTGGGGTGGTTTTTTATTTGCCGTAGCTGTGTTACTACCGCATGTCCCTGCTCTGGTGCATCCCAGGCGGTTGCTATCGGTGCTTTATTAATCACTCCGCAGTAACCAGCTACTGGCAGAGCTGAGCGTCCCTGCCTGTGCTGAGAGCTGCCGCTATCACATCCTTCGCGCTGCGTATCACGGCTGACTCTTCATCACTGAATATTTTGGGAAGAATTTTCATTGAAAACGAACCAAAGGAAAAAAAAAACAAACCCAACAACAGAAACCCTTGACTTTGTCATAGAGATGATCTAAAATTAGAACTTCGAAGTCAAGCTTTGTTAGTTCTTGCTAGTGAGGAGGCATCCAAATTAAATTCCTGGGATGTATAGGGAAAGATGAGGCTGGTTTCTGGCACCATTTGAAGGAACAGCAATGCAAGAGCTACTGTCTGGGTGAGATTTCTGCATTGTTGAAAGCTCAGCCTAAACCCGAAATATCTCCATTTTCACAGAGACCCTGTAACAATAGCGCTTGAATTCCTGCCAGACGTTTTATGGATTGGAAATTGAGGGACAGAAACCAATTAATTTGCCCAAGCTTAAAAAAAAAAAAAAAAAAAGCCTGTGACAGAGCCAAGAACAGATTTGAGACTGGAGCCTGAACATGCTGCCTAATTGCAGGCCTATCTCCCTCCCTCAGGCCCCGGCTTTCTGTAGCTTTCTGTTATTTCCTCACTAACCCACCTCTAAGACGCTTTTCTTCCCTCATTCCCATTAGATAATTTATGATGCTTTCAAACTTTTACTGCTAGAAGTCAGGGAGCGCCATTCCCGGACCTCACAAATTTAGTGCCTGAATTTGTTTCAGGAATTATGGTAACACGACGTCGGACGCATTTGCAGAACTGAAATATTTCTACCATCTATTTCTTTGAAGCTTTTATTGCTCTTTTGCTCGGGGTTTATTGGCTGCGGCTGCAACGGAGGAAAATGCCTTCCTTCGTATTCCACTTCATGTAAGAAAGCGAGAAACCAAACAATTGCAGCGAGGTGAGTAGACCCTGAGATACGCCGGGCGAGCACCTACAATCTAACAATTACAGGGGCTAATTAAATCAGCCTTGGTTTTCTAAGCCTATTCTGTGCCTCTGGAAATGCTTCATTTGTTATGGAAGGGAGAAAAGAAAATGGAGATGGAAAAGAGCAGGAAAACTCCTCGCCCCTGCAGCAAGATAAGATTTCTTCTAACAAAAACTTGCTGATTACGGCTTTTAAATCCTGTTCTCGTTTCCTCAGAAGCAAAATTTTGGGGTTAAGAGAGCTTCAAGCCTCTGCAATGATACCTCAGAATTATCCAGTGTTTAAAGTGTTAGAGAATGGTGATTTTCCTTGAAAACTGAAGCAGCGGGGTTTGAAGAGTGCGTATTTACACCTCCCGAGTTCTCTAAAGATACAAAAGGATTCAGAGCTTCTTTCCAATGACCTTGCTTGCAAAATCAGTATTTTAAGTATTTGTTTGGGGGTTTTTTTTCCTATAGAATTTGTATCAGCAGCATCTTTGAGTGCTGGTTTCTTGCAGACCAAAATTTCACTGGCTGACCTTTGGCCAAGCTCTCCAAAGGAGACCTGTGGTTTCTCCAAAAAGTTTGTGTCGTGGGGCAGAGAACATTTTGTTCCTGTCTTGTTTTTAGCGTGGATGACGGTCTGCCAGAATAACGTGGTCTTCCTAAACGTGCGAATAGTTGTTCACCCAGGTTTGCCCTTTATTAAATCATCATTCGGAGGCAATTCCAACGGGAGCGTGTAAATGAAGTGCAGAAGGGTCTTACGCAGCCCAAGCCTTTAATTTCTAGCTATTGAATGTTATTAAGTGGTGTAGGAGTCTGAGACAAGGGAGGGTTACGTGATTTGCTGTTAAAGCTACAGCTGTATCAATATAATGGTCGAGGACAGAATCAAGAGAAACTGCTCTAGCTGAGGATGTCCCTGCTCCCTGCTGGGCAGTTGGACTAGATGACCTTTAGAGATCACTTCCAACCCAAACCACTTCTAGGATTCTGAGAGACTGATGCTATTTACAAAAGTCAGCGTACACAGAGCTTTCCTATACAGATTTAAAAAACAAAAAGCAAACAAAACAAACACGTCTTAAGAAGGGATAACTACGTCTATAAATGTAACTTCAGAAACATGGGAGAGAAAGCACGTTTGGAAAACGAGAAATAAACAAATCTTGTGCAGAAAAGCAGTTGGGTGTAGCCTGGGAAAGATCCCCCACCAGCCTGCGTTGTCACGGAAGGTGCAATTCGCTGAATTCAACGCATGTAATATTAAAGATGTTTTCGATAGAGGGGAGAGATCGTTTTCCAAAAGCTGTGAGCTAGACCCACAAACAACTGCTGATGTTCAAAAAAAACCAGCATTGTGCACACCAAAACCACAGAATCATAGAATAATTAAGGCTGGAAATGATCCCTTAGATCATCGAGTCCAGCCTATGACCTACCACCACCACTCAGCTAAACCCTGCCACTAAGTGTGGCATCCAGTCTGGCCTTAAACACCTCCAGGGACGGTGCCTCCACCACCTCCCTGGGCAGCTCATTCCGGTGTTTTCTCCTCCTTTCTTTGAGGAAGAGCTTCCCAACATCCAACCTAAACCTCCCCTGGTGCAGCTTCAGGTTGTGCCCTGCTCACCCCTCAGCCACATTTCCACATCCATACACGGAAGACTTTCCATCTTCTTTCATGCAAAATCACAGTTAAGGAGGGCAGAAACATCCACCCTGTGCCTTTCAATCCTGCCAGCTTGGGTCATCACCAGGCTGCAACATTATCCCGGTGGGGAAGGAAAGGAACGTTTCTCACAGAATCACGCTGTCAAAATCAGAACAGGAGTCACCTCAAGCCATGAACTGGTTCGCTATGATTTCCTATTATCATTTTAATTATTCTTCTACATCTCTTCTCTGTATTCCAAGGCTTCAGCTGCTCTGTTCTTTAAGGACAATGATTGATTTCGAAAGGAGCCCAGATGACCACAGTAAGCATTCCTGTACAGGAATGTCAGCTTAGATTTATTCAAGGATGCCAACTTACATTAAGCGCAGTCTATTTAAGGGCTGAAATCCTGCTGAAGATGTCAGAAGAGGAGCTCTGCTGAGCAGGATGTGGTCCCAGAAGGTTTTCATAACTACTTGGAAAGAGATATTCAGCAAAAGCAATGGAGTGAGCCCCAAACATGGTGTTCCTTATGGGGATTTTGACTGGGTTTAGTTTCCTTTTCTTCCCCACCCCCTCGATTCATGCTTGTTGTTCAATGACTCAGGGACCCCCTGCGCAGGGGTTTCAGAACATACCTTTTATGCAGCCCCGGCAGAGTCTTGTCTGCTGAACTGCCAACCTGCATCTCCAACAGCTCCTCGCTCTGCTCGGTGACCCAGCACATGCAGATGATCAGAGTTCAAAGGACACTCTTAGTGCGTGGAACAAGTCACGATGCTTTAGGATGCTCTGTGCTTGGCATGGAGAAATAACGTGGGAGGGCCCTGGGTGCAGAAGTTTCACCATAATGCTGCAGCGTGCTGCCTGGTACAACGTGATCTCTTCGACATTGGAATACCTTTTTCTACAAAGATGCATTAACGAAATAGGCAAGTTCAGCCTGAATTTCTGGAACCCCTGTTCATTCTGGTCAGCTTCTATCTGGTGTCCCTCAGTAAACAGAGAAAAGCCCCCAGATTCCCAGGAACAGGACAGAAGGGCCACAGGACACCAGAGCAGAATGTGTGTACTAGGACTTGAGAGTCCTCATCACCAAGGCACAGAGGAATCGTTCCCTCCCTCTGCTCAGAGCAGCCGCGCTCTGCTGCTGTTCATCTCTTGCTGTAACAAAGCCGCACGCTCTAGTGAAACCCCACGGTGGCAAATACCTGCACCTGAGACAGCTGGTTCACCATGAACTAGTGCAACCTAGGAGGTGGATCTAACATCAACTCCTCAAAGCACCCAAGAGAGCCTCAACTCTGTAAGGTATGTCTTACTTGCAAAATAAGTTACGGGGGGGGGTTATGTAGAGAAACTCAGCTATGGCAGCTAAGATGTGAGCAGGTCTCTTCCTTGCCATCCATGGCCTCGCAGGGCAGATCTCAGCCTCTTGGTTATCCTTCCGTCAGCTCAAGGAGGCTCCTCGTTTGCAGTACACCCTGCGCAGTCCCTCTGAGCCCCAAGGGAAAGTCTGTCTTTCCCTCTCCTCTGAATCCAACTGGACAATGCTGTCTCGGGAGCTTCCCGGTCTCTTTGCCCACTGCCTGGCTTTCTGGGAGGCTGTGTTGAAAACCTGCCTGAGCGGAGGCATACAGCTCCTTCTCCAAAGCAGTGTCCCCACCTCACCCAGGATCAGCAGCCAGAACAAGGCGACCTGCGGGGAGGCTTTCTCCCTGGCGCCTGGCTGTGCCCTGCTGCCAGCACACAGGATCGCACATACCAAGATGCAAACCAGGCAGCTACCACATGTCCTCCTGCCCACGGCCGAGCTCTCAGGAAGAGCGAGCCGTCCCCTGCAGCTCTCCCTTCCTGCAGCTTGATGATGAATACGCTCCTTAGATATGTTTCTATGGGAACGAGGCTTAACGCAGCCACAATGTCTTCTCATCTCCTCCTAATGACTTCTGAACCCTTTGGCTCATCCCAGCCAGAAGTTGACAGAAGAGGAACAAAGCTGAGGAATAATCTGGTTCCTCAAGCTCTGTGAGCACGGGGCCTGAGCGAGCGGCGGGGAGAGAAGGCACATCGTAAGCGCCTGGGCAAATGGAGGAGCTGCAGACCACGCTCATGTGTTGAAATCANTTCTCCAGGCTGAACAGCCCCAGCTCCCTCAGCCTCTCCTCACAAGATTTCCCCTCCAGTCCCTTCCCCAGTCTGGTCTCTCTCCTCTGGACCCGCTCCAGCCCCTCCAGATCCTTCTTGCAGTGCGGGGCCCAGAGCTGCCCCCAGTGCTCGAGGTGAGGCCTCCCCAGGGCTGAGTCCAGGGGCAGAATTCCATCCCTAGTCCTGCTGCCCACACTAGTCCTGACACAGCCCAAGATGCCGTTGCCCTTCCGTGCCCCCTGGGCACAGCTGGCTCCTGTTCAGCCGCTGCCAACCAGCACTGCCAGGTCCCTCTCTGCCGGGCCGCTCTCCAGCCACTCAGCCCCCAGGCTGGAGCCATACACGGGGTTGTTGTGGCCAAAGTGCAGGACCCTGCCCTTGGCCTTGTTCAACCTCATACCGTTGGCCTCAGCCCAATGACCCAGCCTGGCCATGTCCCTCTGCAGCGTCTTCTTACCCGCCAAGATATCAGCACTGCTCCTCAACTTGGTGTCATCCACAAATTTACTATTGTCTTCATTTGCTGCTGCTGGACAGAGTTTCTTCTCTGTTTTTTACCCCACCTTTTCTTCGGGATTTTTATTTTATTTTTGGAATTCTATTTTCTATATAAATATGAACATCTGTGAGCAAACTTGCAGACATACACCCTTTCTTTTGCTCTAGTGATATTACCAGGCACGTAAAAATGGGAACGTCTAGATGAAAATCTGTGTGTCATTCCTGTTCCTGTGTCGTAATCCTGCCTCCACTTGAGTTGGGAGCTTTACCATAAACTGTAATGGGGTCAGAGCTGCAATTCTGCTGCGTAAGATTCACCAGCACTCATAGTCACTGCTTTGGAAACTGCAGAATTCGATCCCAAATGAAATAGTGTAGTTGCAAACTGCTACAGAAATAAGTTTGACTTCACACAAAGGTTTCTAATTTTACCAACAGACAAGATCTTGTTTTCAGGTGAGTGACCCATGTCGTAAAGAAGATAGAAAGCAATACAACCGTGTTGTTCACCTGAGGGTGCTATGAAGGTGTAAGGACAGGACTTAAGTGTTGTTTTCCCCTATGGCGAGTTCTCAGCTGAAGGAGCAACTGGAGCGTAACTCAACAAAGACATAAAAGCTGCTCTAGGACCACTGGATATCCTGCCCATCAGTAATTTAGTGTGTTTAAAATGGAGGATCCTCTCGACATTAGGAAAGAAGGTTACCAGCTTGCCAAGCAAAAAGATTTGAGACTCGACCATTGTGGACTCCTCTTGGGATGGCTGAACGAGAGCATCCAGAGCACCGGGCTGCCAGAGGTGCTCAGAGCCTTGGAAACTGCAGCAGGGGCTGACTGCAGCCCCCTCCATCAGCAGCCTCAGACACAAAGCCTCTCCTGTGGCTAGCAAGAGCCCAGACTGATGGCTTGCATTTTGCAGTGGCTCCCTTTGCAATTCTCGACTGCTGTTTGCACTGTGCAAGCTCCCATGCTAAGACGCTGCTGCCAAAGCCACAGATCGGGTGCTCAGAGCAGCCTCAGCAAGAGCTTTTCCCATCCCACACGCCGCTGCTCACCCTCCTTATCTCATTTGTGCCGCGATTCACTTCTGCCCTTCACCCTCCTGAGAAATCTTGTCACTCCTGCTGCGTACCTTGCTAAATTGTGGCATTCCAGCCAGGGCAGGCTTTTATTCTTGCTGACAGCAACAGGAACAGCTTAGCAGGGGTACGCACCCTGCACAATGAGAGCAAAGCCCCCCAAACATTCCCCTACATTTAATCATGGCAAACAAAACCCACTTCTTCCCTGATGAATTTTTGCCGTAACATGATTATCCCGGATCACAAATGTTAGTCTCCTCCTGGCATCCTCTCTTCCCGCAGAGTTTAGATACAGATGATTCACTGAGGTCTTGAGAAACCAGCACAACATGAAATACTATATATGAAATGGGATTTATTTTTTTTCCCTTGGATTTACTCATTTCTACAATATTAACAGCGAGGAACATCTCACAATGGCCCTAGATCTGCTTTTCCTCACCAGCTCATTTAAATTGTCTCTCGGGTACCCTAACCTACTTTCTGAGACTGTACAACTGCCTCTCCTCGTAGCACGCTTGCTTTGCAAATTCTCCCTTTTTAATAAGGTCGAGTAGTTTGCTTTCAGCTACTTTGGCTTTTGTTATCTCCTTATATACTACTGCACTCATTGAAACACACGGACTGTCTCCTGCCTTGTGTTACAACCTAAGGAAGGCGGGTACAGGAATACAGGAGTATTAGAGGGTGAAACTGCTGTCAGAGGCAGAGCAGCGCGGTTCTCCTGCAGCAACACAGCGATGTTTTCTACTTCGTAACCTTCCACAATGTCTCCATTGAAGGAAAAATAAAGCCGTACATTTTGACCTGAGAGGATGAAAGAATTTTTACGTTATCCTTCCCTGGAAGACGGATGAAAGCGCTTGAACAGCAGTAATACAAAAACAACCATCCTGCAGCAAGAAAGTGTTTTGCTGAGCTGGTTGGGGTTATGTCCCCCAGCCTTTCATGAGCTACTGCCCAAGTCCTTGTTCTGCCTACCCTCTAAGAATGCTCTTTTGTTAGGCTTCAGTTTATTACACTCTCATCTTTCCCCTCAATTGTCTTTTGCCCAGATCTTACACCCCTGGCAGCTGCGTACTTTGCTTCCTCTGGAAAACAAAATCAGGCATTACAGAGCTATGAACAAGGATCATCGAATCATCAAGGTTGGAAACGACCTTCAAGATCATCAAGTCCAACCATCTGTTAAACATTATCAGAACCACTAAACCATGGCCTGAAGCATCACATCTGCACAGTTTTTGAACCCCTCCAGGGATGGTGAATCCACCATCTCCCTGGGCAGCCTGTTCCAAGGCCTCACCACTCTTGCAGGGAAGAAATTATTCCTAATATCCAACCTAAACCTCCCCTGGCCCATCTTAAGCCCATTCCTTCTCATCCTGTCACCAAGTCCCTGGCAGAAGAGACCAACACTCATCTCACTGCAACCTCCTTTCAGGTAGTTGTAAAGAGCAATAAGGTCTCCCTTCAATCTCCTCTTCTCCAGAATAAACGATTCCAGGTTCCTCAGCCTCTTATTGTAAGACATTTTCTCCTCCCACAAGTCTCATCCCTCGCGAGACAAATTATCAGCAAATTGTTAAGTCTGTGGCCCATGAATTAACTCGAAAACCTCTTTAGTTGAAGTTTAGTTGTTAGCTTCTTAACCAATTGATTGGACTCAACGATCTTAAAGGTCTTTTCCAATCTAGGAAATTCCGTGATTCGGGGAAGTCCCCCCGCTACAGGAATGAGGCTTAGTGTTGAGCAGCCAACGACACACAAAACAACACAGCCTGTGTAGCAACCGTACCTTAGCAACTTGTGCTTTAAGGATACAACCAGCAGGAGAGTACATAGAGATTTCTGCGCTCCGCACACAGTGCGAGCATTCAGAAGCAGTTAATGCTCCAAGGCTTTGCCCAAATTAAACGAGGTAACTAAAACAAGGCTGTTGACAGACAGCTGAAATGTACTAATGTACTGCAAAGGTTTTGCCGTGACTGGGAACCTCAGGTAAATACGGCAGCTCAGGGAGTCAACACAAATGTGGGTCCAAGCCACCCCTGCAGCTACAGGCAGAGAAGAAAATATCTGGGGTGAGAACCAAGGAGAAAAGGGCAGGGAGGAGAGAGGGGACACCTCACCCAGGAGCCTTCACAGAGGTGAGCAGTGTGATGGGCTGGGAGGCAATTACCAGGCAAGCAGTAGGGCCATGCCCTCTCATATTGCAGGGGTACTTGTGTATTTGGATCCTGTGGGGCAGAAGACACGAAGCATTTCAGGAACTCCAGGGTAGCCTGTTATTTCATGGAATCAGAGAATGGTTTGAGTGGGAAGGGACCTCTAAAGCTCATCTAGTCCAAATCCCCTGCAGGGAGCAGGGACATCCTCAACTACAGTAGGTTGCTCAGAGCCAAATCCAGCCTCACCTTGAATGTCTCCAGGGATGGGGCCTCCACCACCTCCCTGGGCAACCTGGGCCAGGGTTCCACCACACTCATGACAAAGAACTTCTTTGTAACGTCCAATCTCAATCTCCTCTGCTCTAGTTTCAAGCCATCGCCCCTCATTCTATCACTACAAGCCCTTGCCAGCAGTCCCTCTCCAGCTTTCCTGGAGGTCCCCTTCAGGTACTGAGTGGCCACTATAAGGTCTTCCTGGAGTCTTCTCTTCTCCAGGCTGAACAACCCCAGAAAGATCATTTCACAGGTTTGTCTAGCTGGCTGTAATGATTACAGCACCGGGCTCTGCAGCATCATCGCCTACAGTCAGGGAGTACCAGCAGTGGTGCAAAATAAATACCCCCCAGTTTGGAGGTATAGTATTTCTCAGTCATGAAGGAGTTCAGTATCTACAAAGCAAAACTGTGAGTTAACTCAAGTGAGAGCATTGTCTTGTCCAGGATTTAGAGAAAGTGAGCCAGAAACCCCAGGACTTGGAATATCAGCTTCTAAGTGATCACAGACACAGAAGGCCGTGGAGATATCTCCCCAGCCCCAACCCTTGCTGCAGAGAGGATCCAAGAATCGGGCTGCAATGGCAAAAAAAACCCAACAAACAGTTAGTTTTTAAACTGTGCCAGCTGTGCCAACTTTTCCAGATCTGAAGCGAAGCCATCCCCTGGCTCAAGCTGTGTATTTTGGTGTAGATGTGCTATATCTGCCCCTGCTGGTAACTCCCATCTGCAACGTGCCCTCATAGAGCTCTTCCAAGGTTTTGTCTGAGGAGGCTTCAGCATCAGGTAGAGGGGAATGTCTGACCTCCAGTTCTGTGGCTCTGTAGTCCAAACCCCACAGGACTAACTCCCAGGAGCTGGCAATGAATCCGCCTCAGTAGGAACTAGACCTTCTGCAAGAAATCATACAATCATAGAACCATTAAGGTTGGAAAGAACCTCTAAGATCATCAAGTCCAACCTCCTACCCAATACCTCCATGGCCACCAGACCATGCCCTGAAGAGCAACATCTACTCCTTTTTTGAGCCCCTCCAGGGATGGTGACTCCACCACTTCCCACCTCCCCTCTGACAATTTTATCTCTGGGTAAATGACAGTATGATTTCTTTGCTCTGGGGTTGGCCAGCTCATGGTTTTCAGGAGCTCCAAGGAGCCTGTTCTCTCACTATAGCCTCTCAAATCCCTTGAGATTTGATCTGACCTTTGCATTTAGCAGCTACATAAGGAACAGGTTTATTTTTCCTTTACTGTCACCTATAAGGAGATCTCATTTCAAATCTGCCAGCTGAAGGATCCAGGGAGCAAGACATACTTTATCACTGAAGGGAAGTTAGATGACCTTTAGAGGTCTCTTCCTACCCAAACTATTTGATGAGTCTATGATATGTTAGAAACAAGCACAAGTGAGAGTAAAGCCTGTGCTGTCATTGAGAGCAGCTGAAAATGACACACAAATGTTTTTCTCCTAAAGGAAAGGCAGTGAGCAAGGACATCCTCAACTAGAGCAGGTTGCTCAGAGCCTCCTCTAGCCTCACCTTGAATGTCTCCAGGGATGGAGCCTCCACCACCTCCCTGGGCAACCTGGGCCAGGGTTCCACCACCCTCATGGCAAAGAACTGCTTCCTAGCATCCAGTCTTCCCTTCTCTAGTTTCAAAC
>WEIS01000992.1:159-13244 GCA_013389965.1 Todus mexicanus | reverse complement strand
CTCCTTGATCAATATACTTCAAAACTATAAAACTCAAAAGCCATTTTTGCAAAAGGATTCTTATTTGGGAAATCATTGTGCTGTCATTTCCTACGCATCTAGTGAGGTATAACAAATACCCATCAGATAGATAATTAGTTCCCTGAGCTGAGTCTTCCTCTGAACGGAAGAATTTAACACCGGCCATCTTCACTGTTGGAAAGGAGAAATCCCCATGGGGCTGGAATTACTTGGTGACATTGTGTGAGCTGTTTAAATAAGATGGCTCATCTAGATGATCACAGTAGTGATTGCAATAGCCCTTTTCTGAACTTATTTATTTATTTATTTTTAATTTGTGAATGCTGTCTTCTATTTTGTATTACTCAGGAATGTGTTTTCCAATAAGGTTACAGTCAGGATGATCTCTAAACTAAATTCCTGCTTTTACTTTGATTTATAGTTAAGTGGCTACCTAAGGAAAAAGCTTAACAGGAATTCTTTGAAATTAAAACCTCTGTAAATTCTCTGATACAAGGAACACTTCAAACTCCAGCAAACTGGAGAGATTCATTTGGCTCTCAAGAATCCACTGAAAGCAGAAAGCTTTCTGGAAAAGTCTTCTATAATGGCTTCATTAGTTTAAAGGATGACTATTTTGCCACCTACTTAGTTACTGGTATAAGAAATGCTTCTCCATAAATTCAGTAGCACAACAAACTGTTGGATGCTGCAAGTTCACAGGAGTTTTATTGCTTTCTGTAAATCTACAAACTGAACTGACTATAATATATAACACTGCAGCATTATTATTTGTATGCTATACATCCAAGAGAGCTGACAGCACATTAAAGACACCTAATGAGTACCATCTCAAAGCCCTCTGAGCTATATGCTATAAAATCACATAATATAATAAAATATCTATTCAAAAGAGCTTATAGACCAAGGGTAAAATCATGTTTGCTCAAAGACCATGTAAGTCCCGTGTGGAAAGTGCAACGGGATCCAGATAGAGCTTGTCTTTGGACTCCCCGCATAACTGTGCTTTTCCTTCAGGGCTTTGACTACACATCCACAGCAGAAATAGCTCTGGTGCCTTCAGACAACAGTACCCACTGGTGTTTGTTACTGTGCAACATTCATCTGATAGTGCTAAACTGAGGGTTCAGTCACATGAATGCTTCATAGCCCCATCTGTGCAGAATCAAACTGCTAATTCAAAACAGCTCTCAGCAGAATGTGAAGTCGACCAGGATGACTTTGCATTGCAGTTGCTGGGGAACACTCATCCAATCCACTCCTCTGATGCAGCTGTGGAGGCGATAATCACAGCTGGAAAGGTGATAGGAAACATCTGGAGAGGCAGTACCAACAGCAGAGCTGGTTTTGCAGTGAATGAACTCTGTGCACAGAGGACTTCAGGTGACATTTCCAAGACATTTTAAAACCAGGACACAAATAAAAATTAAACACTGAAATTCTACCGAAACTCAGTGTGGTAGCTGTACTGTTGTACCTCCTTCTCTCCCTCTTTTCGTAAAAATCTCTCCCTTAATACTTTTGAAACAGTCATACAATTGATTTTCAGGAGTTGATTTAGTGGTTGCTCCCAGGCTTTTGCATATAAAAAATATGAAATTTCAGAAGCCAATACATGGCGTGAACTTACTTTAATGACGTCTTCGTCAGAGGATTTGCACTCAACTGACTCAGAGATGTCTGTCACAGCACTGTTCTCCTCAATGGAGACCACTTTGATGGGCACTGCCACAGTTTTTCCCGTGAGAATTGCAGTGTTCAGAATTTCCGTGTCCTGTACACAAAAAAAAAAGCACAGCACTGTTCAGAGACAGCTAAAGAGATGTCTAAAAGACAACCATCAGCTCTTCAGCTGGACTTATATCAAGAAAGGTGCATTAGTTCTCAATGGCTAACGATCTAATCTCATCTTCGGATAGGTGCAGCTTGGTAAAAGGCAGTAAAACCCCAATTATATTTTATTTGCTAAATAAATCCAGTCAGCTGCAGCTTACATTGTCAAATACTGAGCAACATGACTGCAGCTAAATTCAGTCCAGGCAGGCACACATCCCAGGTAGCTTCTATTTTTTAAGTATGTGGGGCTTTTCCCAATATTTACCATTCAAAACATGAGTTTAGAATTTGTACTAAGCTAGATTTGATTGGCAACATTTGGGACAGGATACAAGAGCCTCGAAAGTAAAAAATATGCTCTTTGAATCTAAGCCCATTGCAAAGAGGGGGCCTCTCTGTGAACTTTCTATCTGGAACTGTTTCAAGATTATTTAATTTCCTTTGATATGGCCAATGAAGCAATGTAAGGAATCCAGGAGTAGTTAGTGATGCTATTAAGTGCAGGGAAAATAACAAGCCCATTTGAAGTTTGAACTTGGGTCATGGCACATTAAAAAACTGCCTTTCAATGCACCATCGACTAAGCTAAGTCTTCTAATTCCTGAACTGTCCAGCACCATCATATTCCCAAGATTCCTATGCAGGAAGACCTTTAAAGTTTTCTCCAGCTTTTCAACATCCAATTCTAAAAAGTGAATAAAATATTCAGCAAAATCCTCAGCACCGAAGTCATGAGGACTGCAGCCACTACTGGCAACAGCAGCAAAATGGGGCACTGATACTGACTGATACTGTAGGTACTGTTTTCAATTCAAGTTTAGTGAGTTTGAAAACTAGGTTGGATTTTCTTTTCATCTTGCAACTTGTTATTTCTCAGGTTCTCCGACAGCTCTCATAAGAAATCCCATTAAACTTAAAAAAACCTGTTGAAAAAGGAATGTTGGTTGTTCTACAAAAGTAAGAACCCTAAATAATTCCTTTTGCATATATGAAAACAAAGCTACCCTACACAGTAAATCAGAGACAGATTTATAAACAACGTTACTCGAAATTCTAAGGCCATTCTCAGGAACTCCTGACTTTCAAAAGTAGAGATTACTCCCAGACGTCCTCCATGCAAACTCTGCTGGGCACCAGGCATTTTTGAGCAACTGAGCACTGTAGTGAAATGCATGAGATTTGGAGATTAACTTCTGTCATCCAAACTTGAAAATTTTGTTCCAGGAGTATTCTATTGCCATGTATCAGCATTTTGATGTCCAGAATCAGATGCAAAGGAACAGGTCTCAATATTTGTGAAAACAACTCAGTAAAAAACCCAACTACTCTTCTGTCCTCAGACTTCCAAAGCAACAAGCATGGAATAACTCATATAAGTTCACTAAAAGGCAAGTTCAACATATTTTCTGTTGTTTATTTGGCTACTGTAAGTGCTGTATGTCTTCTGAAATTAATCTTTTGCCTTGATCCCTTAAAGCCTTATTTTTTGTGACTCTGAGTGTTAAAGACTGTGAACTAAGGACTCCAGGGCAAAGGAGAAGCAAGAGAGTTTGTGGAAATGACAGGACATCTTTTCAGGCTATCTTAGCTCTGCTTTGAAATGATTCTCGGACCCAGTTTTCCTTAGCAACTGATATGTATTACTGATAGAGAAATCTAATTTAAAGGGACAGCTTCAGAGAAATCTCATAAATAGAAACGAGTTTCAGATATAGAACATACTCCGTGGCTTGGGGATTTACCCATATTTGCATTTAATGGTAATTTATGAAGTTCAAGGCAAATCAGAAAATTATATACACACAAAACTAAGAAGAAATAAGCCCTGCACCACTGCCAAGAAGGTAAAAACAAAGACCTGATTATGCCATGAGTTAAAACTTCCGTGCCACAAGCAGCAGAGGAAATTCATCATCCACGTTAAACTTGCAACAAACTGCCTGGGAGTCACTAGAACTCTCTCCAGCTAAGCTTTGCTCATGCTTGCAGTGTTGAGAAATTGGTGGCCTCAACATAACATCAAATACTAAGAGAATCTGGAAAAAATATAAGCCCAGTTGACAAGACCTCAAGGCACTCTGACCCATGTGAGGATGCTGTGCTCCAGATTTCCCAGCCCTGCATAGCACCAGGAAAAGACCAGCTGCTTAGTCCACTCTGGCATCACCCTGGGCAATGGCAATGCTGCCAATAGGATCACGCCAAATCACGTTTGCTGTACCACCAGCGATGGCTGCAGCTAAGCTCTTGGCTTATGCCACAGCACCACAAGAACACTAGAGACAGGATTAAAATCCAGTACTGGAGACAGAGATTAAAAAAAATGAGACGTAATAAAGTTGAATGCAAGTTGCTTCTTTTCTGTAGGAACAACTAAGCCTATAGATACAGGACAGAAGAGATCCATCAGGAAAAGCTGCTCTCAGAAAGGCATTTGGGGACTCTAGTAGACCACAAATTTAATATAAGTCAGCAATCACATGCTGCTATGGTTAAGAAACCAAATGAAAACAAACCAAAGAACCCTCCTGCAGGAAACTGTATAAAGAGGAGCATCACCTGTAAGATGTCAGATAACGCCTACTCTGCACTAGCAAGGCCTCAGCTAAAGGACTGAATCTGCTTTTGAGAACTATACTGCCAAGAAGGCCTTTCTCAAGTGAAAATAAACAAAAATGAACAAGTAGAATAAATCAAAGATTAGAAAAGATCTGAGGAAAGACTGAAAGAATTGGGATCGCTTAGCCTAGAAAAGATTATATACATAAACATAAAAGTCCTCCATATACATAAAAGTCTTCAAAAATTAGTAAGAATAAACTATTTTCCATGTTCATGGACTGGGCCTGAGGTAATGGGCTTAAACTGCAACAAGGAAGATTTGTTTGATATTAAAGCAAAAATAATGACAGAGAATTGACGGAGCAGGATGGCTGGGGCAGGAGAAAATGCACTGTTTAGCTTCAGAGATCTTTGAAGAACAGGTTATATATAATTCTGAAAAAAACCCACAGTTCTTTGACTCAGGTAGGAGAGGAAAAGGACCAGATGACCTCTTGTGGTTCTCTCCAGCCCTGTATCTTGGTAGTCTCCCTTTTTTTTTTTCCCCCTCAAAATTGAATGGTAACACAATAACCTATATGTCTGGTATTCAAAATAACCCTATTCTGCTTCACCCATGATCCTTCTTCACTGGAGAAAAGAAAATTATCTATACCTTTAAAATGGAAAAGCCTGACAGGCAAATGTGATGGATATTCCTGCTTTCCACACTCTACAGAGCAGAGCTGATGTACCAATTGTTAAGTAATAATCTGTCACTTCTGTTTCTCTCTTTCCAATAGGTCATTACTGGCATATCTGAATTCTAAGTGGCTTTGATACAAAGCCATTATTACAAAGGTTAAAAAACCTTTTCAAATTTCCCAAGACCTGTCTGGAGATAAGACAGCAAATTTGGCTACTGGCACATTATCAGCAATTAGAAACCTCAATCTTCTGCCCTTTGCTAATGGTTTCATTAAAGAAAGTAGTGTGTAATTGAATGAATTTATTTTGATTAACTACTTCAGAGATGCATCTGCCTCAAAATTTGCAAGAGGAATCATCTGTTGTGATAAAGGGCTACTGAAATTTTACATCCCTTCTCTGTAGCCCAACATGAACCTCAGGAAATTCAAATTCACCATGTGTATAAAGAAGTCAGAACCATATTGTAGATATTATCTAATGGCTTCACAGCTGGTACCATTACCATCATCAGAGACCCTTAGCACTGGGGGCAACTGGTAGCCACCTAGCTACAGCTTTGAGCAGAGATAGGAACCTTCATATTTCATCTCCACCAAAAGCAGTCATTGGTATTACATAGATTAAGAAATACTGAAGAATAAGCAATTCATATATTACACACTGTGTTAAAAGCATTTTCAGATCTGCCACTTTCCTCAGCCTGTAAGTGCCTCATGCTATTCAACTGTGATATTAAAAAACAACAACCAAAGAACCAAGTCTTGACTCTATTGTCTTTTTGTTTAGAACTAAAATAGAAAAATGTGTGTCCTATATTCCTGTATATGGAATAGCCTCATGGCACAACTCCTGCCTTCTCTGTGTTTCCTTTATATTGCTGCAATAAAGCCGAAGGCTTTAATGTAACAGAGAATTGACCCATTGTCCGCGTCTATACACAAGCTGTTAGGCAGAAAACCCTAAATAATGGAAGTATGAAAGGATCGACAGTTTAAGACTCCCCAAAAGCTGAACTGAAACTCATAAAAATAAAAAACCAAAAAGAGCTTAAATAGAACTCTGTATGTCTGTCCTGCAATGTGGAGCACTCTGAATCCGCACCACAGACAAGGGGGCTCTGATTCGGCACCCGAACCTGTTTCCCTCACGTTCTGTCACCTCCTGTAATACTCTTGCTTATCTACTGACAAGCAGAAACAGAAGTTGAATCTTTAAGGATATGTCAAGCAACATTAAGGAAACAATCGTTCTCACATCAGAACAGGAAATACGATAGCTGGTATAGGTGGTGACTTTTGTTTTATTTCTAAATGCAATATACTATCCTGTTTGAGAGCTAATTTGGGAGCACAAAATTAGATTACTAAGAAAACTTCTGAGACACCAAGACCTCGTTTAAAATGTAGGCGCTTTTCAAAATCACAATATCTCGGCCATTTCCACATTCTTTAATTTTTAAAATCCCCCAAGAACTAATCTACTTTCTGTGCAGACAGCAACTACAGTTTCAAAATCAAATTTATTTTATGTGGTAGAGGACTGAAAGCATCTGATAGCGATGTTTGAACTTGTTCCAAATAAATTTAAAAAAAGGGGAAAGTAGTGTAAAGCAAATTGAAACAAACCAGGAAGAGGACGAGTTATAAGTAAGCATCAATATCTAGGATCAGGAAAAGAATTAATTGGTATTTCAAAGAAAAATGGTGAGACTGGAGTCAGGCAGGGTGCCAGACACTGTTATTTCGCACTGAGACCTGAGTTCAGTGAGACCATTACACAGAATTTGATGCAGGTATCACCACTCTACAGGAAGCCTCTGAGCTTTCCTGCTTAGAGCTGATGCGACAATTCAGAGTACCATAAACTTTCATTCATTTTCTGGTCTTCATTACATCAGGGTTAATTTGGATAAAGTCCACTAGTAGTATTATTGGTTCAAACATTTTCTTCCATAGCTGCACTCATTGTGCTACTTCATAGAAAACTCAGCAGAACTGATTTTCAGAAAAATCAGTACTTTTTTAGAAAAGGAATAGAACATCCATAAAGCACACGTATTCTAGCCAGAGCTGAGAAGAAGCGTGTGCTCACATTTGGTCATTTGAAGTTAGGTAACACTATGGTTGGCTTTACAGGAATCTCACATTTTATTCCACCCCCGTTTCAGTCGGGGACCTTCAACTGATGTCAGTGGGAGCTCTGTGCAAAGCGCAAGAACACAGAATATGAGTCTTAGTTGCTTCAGTTTAGCTGAAGAGCAAACCTTATGTTCATCCAACCTCTCATCTGTAAGAAGGCAAGCATTGAGCCATGACTAATTTAGGAACTAATTCAACATTAAATTGCAGCAGAATGAGGAAGCAAAGTGACAGCTGTTTAATTAAACTCTAAATCCGATTAGATGGTGTTATCAAGAGAAATCCATGGGAGCCTGAGGTCATGAGAATGGTCCTGTTTACAGGCTGAAAATTCTGTAAATGGAATCTCATAGAACAATGTTAATCATAGCTTAGCATTAAGATTTCTCCCTCACACAGACACATTACCTCATGAGTAGCAAACCTATGCTGTAAACCTGAAGGAGTGACACAGAAAAGCCAATCAAGTTTTAATTTATAAGGAAAGTCTCTTGAAAAAGTCTGTTGAAAAGAGGCAGCTGGGCCCTGTCTACCTTAAAATCAAACCAGTATTTGTCTAGGGAGAAAGGACAGAAGCAGCAAGCCCTTGCATGCTGTTGGCAGCACTTGAATCAGTGGAGACAAAGCCTATGCAGGAGAGCTCCGGGAGCTGTACTGTACTTCCAACTATTGTTCAGCCCATCACCCTTGATGAACAGTGACACCTTGGCAGCACATTTACAGGAGAAGAAGATGGAGATGTGGGAGATACAGAGTAAAATCCACATATGCCAGTTGCAAACACCATAAATAGTCTCCTCATGAGCACTAAGTTATGCATCACAAGTTTCCAGGGCATCCTAGTTAGAGCGATGCACAGAGCTGTGCTGCACTGCAAACAATGGTTACGCTGATTTGTGAGTCTGATAACACAATGGTTGTAGATTTGGGTTATTAATACTACTAAGATTACAGCTGATTAGCGAAACAACATTGTTAGGCAGCAGACTCTGTTTAACTACATAATCCTCTGATTAAAAGTAAATTATATATCGTGCTTTCTGCCAACTGGATTCTCTGACGCTCCACATTCACAGATGGTTTATGCAAGAAGCTCACATTCTGTTTTTAAATTCTTAGCACACGCTTCAGAACAGGAGTGTTTCCCCAGACCAAAGAGTTTGCAAGACTGAGGACCTCCCTGAGGCAGATTCACTTCATCGCAGGCAGGGAGGAAGCGCAAATTCTGTTGATTGGATTTTGGTTTTCTCTTTTCTTTCACTTGAATCCAACGCTATCGGCCCATCACATGTAAATCCGGCTCCGCTTCATTCATCAATTTAGAACATGAGGACTTTCACTTTATGGGTAATATCACATTGCAAAAGAAATGGGGTAATGTTGTTAAGCAGTAAAAGCAAAGGGGGACAACGTGCTTCCTTAACAGCATCCCTCAGTATTCAAACACAGATCCAGATGGAATCCAAGTCGCTCCATGACTCTAAGGTCCATTCTGCCAAGGGAAACGTGAACTAATCAATAAATTAAGAATGGTGAAAAATAAAGCTATTCAAAATCTACATATGAAATAGACTTATTCAACAAAACTTGCCATCTCTGCAGTCTGCTTCTGATGAGGACAGTAGAACAAAGGATCTCAAAGTTTCTTTTGGGTGCTAATTCCTTTTGATGCACAACACCGCTGTGAGGTATCTTCTCTTTATCAAATCCTTGCTAAATGGCCAACAATGTGCATGACACAGAAATTAAGGACAATACCTGCCCTGAGGAGCAAATGATGCAGAAGTCAAATGCGGATAAAACATCACCCATGGAAAGATCCAAAGGTGGATGCTGGCATTTCTCTGTCCCTAGCAAGGACAGCATTTGTTTGAAGACCTTGATCAATATGATGTTTGTGGGTTTCCAAGAGTCTTAATGAAGGGAAACAGAGGAAATGTGGAAACAGGGACATAAGGAAAGGATTCAGACTTATACTTCTCACTTTCCAGAAGATTGGCTTTGACTGTCACCAGTACACAGGTAAAGCCCATCAGTGCACAGGCTTGGCTGGGACCCCTCACCCATTTCTTTTGGGGCTGGGCCACTGCAAGGGAAACAGCGCCAGATTCCTGGGGCCAGAATACCAGAACACAAATGGTGCTCACCTGGGATGCGAAAGTTTTGGGTCTAGCACAGTTATCCCCATAGGGGAAATTTTTGTGAACCATGAGATTTATGACAAAGATCTGAATGTCTTTCCAAAATGGGAACTCTGTGTTCTGCAAATGCAACGCCTTTTTAATCAATGATCTTGCCTCTGTTCCGTCTCCATATCGAGATAAATCTTAATTACTGGCCCCCTACATTAGCAACAAACCATTCAGTTTTCTTCTCTGCTTGTACAGTTTTCAAATACTCTGCTAGTGGAATTTTTGAGTCGTGATAAATTATGCTCTGCAGACAGAAAATGGGAATGCAGAATATATTAACAGATAGGGATGCAGAAAAGTATCTTTGGATTCTTGAATGACTAATCCACACTTTCCTTGCAGTGAATCTACCCTGTTAGCATTTGAACATGCAGAAGGGAACACAGCCAATGATTATTTTGATTTAGCAGATGCAGGCTGTACTGCTAAATGTAATCCTATCACCACTCAAAAGTGAGCACCTCTCTTAAAAAGTTAGAAGAGATTGGAGCAACTGAACAAACCTAACCATGCCTTTAATTGCTTTGTTTTCTTTACAGTTAGTGATGTAAACTGACAGGGAAATGTTATAAAGCCATTATTCAGATGTGTGTATTGGTACAAAGGCCACACTGACTGCAGGTCATTTCACCTGGATTATTATGACAACAGGATCTCAGGTCTTATGACTCGTAATTTTGAATGAAAAAAACTAAAATATTATCAGCATAATCTTCCTATTTGCATAATCAGTACTCTGGCTAGCAGAAAAACGAGCAATAGACACAGTCTGTTTTATAACAAGGATGAACCCTCCAAAAAGGACAGCGAGAAACATTTTGCTTCCAGCCGCAGGCTAATGAATGTTCTTTCTTCTGAGCTTTTGGAACAGCAATTATACCAGCAGACAAGGTAGCTTTCTGTGATCTGCTGAAGAGGGATAACCAGGTCCTGTCTCTTCATTTTCAATGTGTTTGAAACTGGATGAAACAAAGAAGCCTTATTAGCCAGTAGGTCCAGAAAGGTATAACACATCTGAAGGTCCCAGCACTTATTTCTGAACAACAGAGAATCAAATTCTGATTTCTTTTAACAAATTTGTTTCTGAAGCAAATATTTCCTTTACTGTATTTGATATACTAAGTTTATCATATGCAGTTAACAATACCAATTCAAAACTTGCTTCTAGAGCTCTAATAGTTTGCCACAGGCACTGAGACTAACCAAGAAATCTTATTTCCTCTCTCTTGTGGAATCAGGAACATTCCACAAGTGCTGCCATGAATATTTCCAACAGCAAAATTCCACTTCCCGAATATCAATGTTACTTGTATTCATTATTTGTATAAAAGTAATCCCATTCCGGTTCCACATGACAGCTGGATGTCAGTATGCTGAGCAGTGACTATGAGAAGAGATTATTTCTACACCAAGGAGGAAAAAAGAGTGGCCATATCAACTGATTCTCAGCACATCTTGGTGAATAACTGATTCTTGTTGTTTTCTGAACAGATCTAGGAATGAGAAGAATCATTCTCAAACCACCTGACACAGTTTGCATTTGTTTTTCTTGCAGAATAAAATACTCCAAAAATATTGAAGTGTTCTGGTTTTTCTTTCCATTTTGTTTTCCAAAAATATTTGAGGATATATATAGCCCCAATGTTATATCAAAACAAAATAAAAAATCAAATTACTTTTATTTATAAAGTCTGGACCCCAGATACCACTTTGACTAAATTCAACTAGGTACCACTTACTTAAAAAAAACCCCTAGTATTATTCTAAAGCAGTCTCTATTTCCTGTTGACTTGAACAGATATGTCAGGATCCAGTGGCCAATAAGTATTTTCAAAGCAAGACGGTATTTCCTGCTGTGTGGAGGAAGAGTCTGTAACTGAAAATGACTTCAAAGGAAACAATTTTGGAACCACTTAAAATATAGAAAAAGTTTTAAGGACAACTGCAGGATCTGGGAAGCAGAACCCACATTTCATCTTTCTATGACTAATTAAAACATAGAATAAGGACCTAAAGGTGACTGGAGAAGATGGGAAGCAGAAGCCCAGGTTTTGTTTTTCTATATTTGGACGTAAATGAAACAAAAGTCCTGATATTTTAAAAGAGGTGTATAAGAAACACAGAAAACTACCTGCTCCTCTTTGTGAAACTTCATTTCTTACTTCCAGCATTTTGCTAAATTGACTTAGAAATGAAGGCAAAGGAAACACATTATCTGGAGAGAAAAAATGGTAGGTATGGGTTGAAATGTGAGTGATTACCTGTGATATTCCAACTCCAACATCATTACTGGTTATTCTGAGTATAGAAAATGCAAACAGATGAAAAACCTGTGAAGTGACAGGTTAAAAGCCCTTATTCTGAGACCGGCATACCTGAGAATCAGCATTGTGGTTGTTTCAGAGCATTGCTACTTATCGGATATGTTTACAGATACTTAGGAACACACTTACAGCTGATGAGTACAAGCAATAAACTGCCCTAAGCTCTCTTGAAAACGTATGGTTTTATACATCTATGCAGTGTATAAATTATGCATATTTCATCTATGACAACATCTACAGTACGTACTCATACATAAAATGCTTTATCTAACAAGCACTCTTAGAAGAGTAGCCGTGTGTTTGGAAAACAGAGTGCAGAGAAATGCATTAAGAGAGTAGTTCAGTGATTGTAGCTACTTATAGCACTCCCGGGAAAGGATGAATATTTGTTACAGATACCAAAATCTATGCCGATAAAATGGCCTCAGAAACTGCAATACATTCTATCCTTTCTAATCACAAAAATGGCTTTTCATTTACTCAAACATCTGAGGAATAATTGTCCAAGAAAGCCTTCAGCTATGATGAACACCTCTCATGTTTTCTCCATTGCTGAATGGTCCTATTAAGTTTATCACAGATGGGAGTGGGAATATTGGTAAAGCCTGAATGGGAGAGAAAGGCAATAGCCACCTGGTGATCTTATAATGGAATAGTTCATGGATGCTTAAGCAGCCATGGCTGGAGCTATATAATATTTACTTGCTGAAACAATTCCATGGCTTACAGTTCTCATTTGTTGCAAAAAAGACTAATACATGAAATTTATCAAATTAAGGGCATTTTCTAGACTCGAGATCTGTCAGTCATTTACTTTGCTTTTTCCTGAGTCTGAGGAAGTTATTTGGAAATGGACCCCCTGTTAAATTGGGTTTGCTCTACCATTACAGCTCTGGTGATGTCTCCAGTCTGTGACGACTGTGGGAATATAGCTGGTAGTAAAAAGGCAATTTTCATTAGCAATTTGAAATTCTTCCCATGTTCATTTCAATTAAACCTGTGGCCCTGTTATATAGCTGGCTATATATCTATAATAATATTGCTGTAATAGCTGTAATCAATAGACAGTTGCAGATTGAAAATATACAGGCATCTTAGCACCCATGCATGGATGCACACCCCATTACGCACCACATGCAGAGATGTTAGTAATCTATATGCACCCAAATACATACACAAGTGTACTGGAAAGAAGATTATGAGGCATTCTGTGTTAATACAAACCACATACCTGATTATAGGCACATAGAGGCAGTACTTTTCATTTTAGATATAACACATTTCTATCCGAGGTATTTCTTACTGTACGTATTTTGTGGATG
>WEIS01000989.1:6455-19856 GCA_013389965.1 Todus mexicanus | reverse complement strand
ACCCATTGCTGTGACTCATACCTAATCCCCTAAGGAGTGAAAAGAATATTTTTTTAAAAAAAAAAGCAGCATGCACTGAACTGGAACTAGAAAAGCTGGCAGGAAATCCTAGATCTGGATCAATATTAAAAACAGTGATCTGTGGAAAAAACATTTTTCAATATCACTATGTGTAAACAGCTTACCATGTGGCCTTTAAAAAGATGTAATGAGATTTTGTTGTAGTTTGTCTTCAGATGTAAGAAAATTCACAGATTTTTTTTTTTTTTCCCCTCATTTTTGGGCAACCTACAAGTGCAGTGCTACGGTGTATGTTGTGCTCATTTCTCCTGAGCCCTCCCTTCATCTTGTTGTCATTGATTTGTCTCTTCTAGACTTTTTAGAGTAACTTTAAGACTGTCTTGTTTGGAAAGGTTGTTGTGGTTTGGGTTTTTTTGTTTTGGTTTTTGTTGTTGTTTTGTGGGGGGTTTTTGTAGTTGTTATTGTTGTAAGGATTGACTGTCATACTTGTGTAAGTCTTTTAGAAGTGTGATACTTTGTTTTTATCTGAGCCAAACGGCAGTTGTATACCTCTGAGCCATCACATCTCCAATGGCAGTGTCTTAAGATGAAAGGCCAGCCTTTCAAGTCTTTCATTTCAAGGCACCTGTTTACCTTTTCCTTCATTCTGGTTGCCCTGCTCTGTACCTTCTCTAACGCCTATTGAGATGTGGAGACCAGAACTAAATGAAGATGTGAACGCCTCAATCTTACGCAGTCCAAATGATGCTCTCTTTAAGCACCCTTGCTGATGATCCCCACCATTTTGTTGGATTTTGTAGCTGCCTCTGCACTCGGAACAGGAATTAAATGCAAGTTAGTAAGAGCTGACTGCTCAGCAGTGTTCTGACAGTCAAGTGGCAAAGCCTTCCTTTTGATTTCTAGGGGAAGTGTGAGATGATGCTCTCTTCAAAAGTCCTCTCAGGGCTTTATTTAGATCCGTGGCAGCCTCTTTGCAAATGTGCCCTTATTCTTCCCTTTCTCACGCTGGCTTTTGAGTTCCTCAAAAAACTCTACTGGAAGAACAGAATAATGTAACACTTCTGCATTTTGTATGTCTTCTTTGTTTAAGCTAGAACAAGCAGAGGGGTCAGAAAGTTTCGTGAATAAACTCTTTATTATTTTGAACGGGAGCCAGTCTGACTCCCACTGATACCATGTTAAGCTAGACTTATTTTATACTGAATTTTTCTTAAGTTCTGAAGTTTTATTATTCGGAATATGTGAGGAAAATGTATTGCGTGGTTTAGTTAAACATAGGCATGAGTCAGCTTTGTGCCCTTGTCACAGTGAAGGCAAACTGCATATTGGGTTACATTAGGAAGGGCTTATCCACCAAGCAAAGGGATGTGGTTTGTTTCCCGACACACGGCATTAACAAGCCTGTGGCTGGAGCATGGTGCCCAGTTTCTCCTTCTGCACTGCTTAGCACAGGAGAGATATTAACAAATGGAAAGGACCTAGGAAAGACCTGCTGAGGAGGGTAGTGGACTGCAGTACGTGACACAGTCATGGAAAGGGTAGAGGAGCTTGGCCTTATTGGACTTGTGAAAAGTTTAATTGGAATTCTAATTGCACCTTTTCACCCTCAGAAGTGAGGTTATAGAGAAAACAAACATAAGATATTCTGAGGGGTGCATACTGAAAGGACAAGAGGCAGTTAACACAGGATGCAACATGAGAAACTTCTACTGATGATAAATACTGGTCAAGAAACTAGAGCAAGTTCTTCAGAAAAAATGAGGGAGTTTGAGGTGTGATTGGACAGGCCTCTGAGAAACCTGATCCAATTTTGAAGCTATGCCTGCCTCCAGCAGGTCTGACTAGATGACATCTTTCTTATCTCAATTTTTTTGATTCTGTATTTGTGGATAGTGAGACATTGCTAGAATGTGTGTGTTGCTCTCTACAGATTTTGGTGTGATCTAACATCTGTCCTATTTATAAATAGATTACTATGAAATCTGAACTTCCAACAATGTTCCCCTCTTGTCCACTTGGACAGTAGTATTAGAAAAAGCAGTGACTGTGTATTTTGGGGAGTGTTCATGAGCGTGGGGCTGTTGTGCTCTGGAGACTTCACACTCACATACTACCAGAGCCTTTCTGTCCAGTTTCTTCCAAAATCACCCACCCTTGTTCTAACGTCACCAATCTTCCTGATCACTGAAAATGCCAAGCCATTTTCAAAATCCCAGCTATTCTTTTCAGTGAGAACTTCAGATCTCTTGCTGAGGAGGCAGGGAGGACCTCTGTAAAATGGTAAAGTTCTTTTAAAAGAGTATGCAGGAGTGCCAATGCTTGTGGCAGTTCTTGTCATTCCCAGCACAGCTTACCCAGGTGGGTCTTACGCGACTGTGCAGCAGATCGTATCAGAGCAGGACTGCATCTCATCTATGCCTGCTGTCCCCCATGCCTTCAGCTTACCTCATGGCTCTAAATAAACAGCCCTGCTGTTGCAGCAGAGGGAGTAATGCTTGGTGGGATCGAGTCAGGGGGGGTGAAGGGTAGGGATTAGATGTGGCTTGAGGCTGCTGCAGATGTGCGTGCCAGATTACNTATGATTCCCTTTTCAGGTATTTGAGCTATGTGGTAAAACAAGGTCTCCATCTAGCATTTTTTTCTTTTTTTTTTTTTTTTTTTTTCAGTGTAGGAGCATGTTGAGGCTGTATTTAGCAACCACTGAGACCCTGCAGAGGTTAAAGCAGCTGGTATGCATAGCCTCAGAAACACCCCGTGTCCAAGAGTGGCCCCAAGGACACCGTGCTCTGCATTGTGGTGTTGTCTGCCTCCATACCACCCTTTCCTTTATAAAATGCTCTGTCGGTGCTCCCTGCATGTAGATTTGGTGTGCAGTCTGAATTATGTTCGAGTTAACATGTTCTGTATGGGTCTTTGGGAATGATTTGGCCATTAGGCTACTTCCAGGACCTACTCACCAAGGTAAGTAGGGATAAAGGCTGGTGGTGTTGTCCAGCAGCTGGTTGCTTCAGTAAGAAGTGTTCACTGAGCTCCTTAACAGAGACTTCTCCCTTCTTGCTTAACATGTGTTTAGTACTAACTCTCAAATATATTAAGGTACTGGATTTAAATAAATAAATGGTCATCAATTTATATGATCTCCTGCTGTTTCTCTGTGTGTATATATAGGATGACAAAGAAGCCAACAGACTCATGCCAAATAAAGGAGACCATGGACTAGGAAATGAGAAGTTCAAACCTGTGGTACCTTGGCCTCATGTTGAAGGTGTGGAAGTTGACTTGGAATCCATTCGAAGGAAAAATAAGGCCAAAAATGAACTAAATCATCATGGTGGTGGTGATAACAGACAGCAAAACGTCATCCAGAGGCAATATCTCACATTTAAGCCTCAGACATTTGTGTACCGAGAACCTGTTTTACGACCTGGAGTCCTTGGTAATTTTGAACCCAAAGAGCCTGAGCCTCACGGAGTTGTTGGTGGCCCTGGAGAGGAAGCGAAGCCATATGTTTTAGGACCAGATTACAAAGAATCCATTCAAGCCAGCATTAAAGAGTTTGGGTTTAATATGGTGGCAAGTGATATGATCTCACTAGATCGGAGCGTTAATGACTTGCGTCAAGAAGAGTAAGCAAACTTTGGTTTTCTTTTAGTTCTGTTTTTATGGGATTTAATTATATTCTTTCCATAGATCTTAATTGATGCTTAAAATAATATTATTAATCAGGCCAAATGACAGGCAAGAATGCTGTACTCCACCAAATGTTTCCATATATTATTTTTAATTGTGTTGCAATGATTACTTTCATGAATACTTAATCTATATTGATTTATCTCTGAAGTCATCTGTTTTAGAGTCTAATTGTGCATATTTGCATGTTCCAGGTCCAGCCACAGTCTTCAATGTCGTATCTTCTTTTCTTAGTCCATAACCTCTTAATATTTGTTTTTAAGAAAGTATGATTTTATTTATTATTTCCTGCAGAAATTCCTGTGCTATTTAGTTTGTTCAGGTTTGATTTCACCCCAGTGCTTCAAAAATCAAAATTAAATAGAGAGAAGAGAAACAAAAGAAATATTGTTCCCTTTAACTCAATCTGCTTAATTGCCTGCATTAACAGAAGTATAGATCTGCCATAGTGATGTCTGCGATTTGGAGTTAATGAAAGAGTAATCTACTAACAGTTTCTTACCATATTTGTCATAAAGGAAGCAGTCTTAGAAAAAACATTTTTACTTACTTTGAGGGTGTCTACTTTGGTGTAGGGAAATTCTGGAAAGTTATTAACATTTGCTCAGTTATCACTCACAGTTTTACACAGTCATTTCTGATCTGGTAGTGTAGTATAGTATATGCTAGAGCCAAATTTTCTAATCTGCATTTGATATAGTTTTCCTTGTTAAACATCACCTAAGGACAGGTCTCTGAGCAAACATTGATTTTGGTGTTAGGGAGGGTTGTGTGGTTTTTTTGATTGTGGGGGTTTTTTGCATTTGGAGGGGAGGATGTCTGAATTTAGATATGAAATTCCTCCTCACAATGGTGCTATGCTGATCCCTGGATTGGGTGCCAACCTCTGGTTGTTTCCAGCTGTGGCAGCTGAGCTGCTTGGTTGGTCACCAGCTGGTTACTGAGGCTCTGCTGTGGCCTTTTACAGGGGGTGTTTTTCCATTTTGCAAGGCAGGAGAGAACTGGTCAGCTGTAAGTCTGACTCATGCCTGGGCATGTACAGCTTCTTGAATTTACTACCTGGTGTGTCCTCACTGAAAGTGAGTGAAGTGCACGGAGTCTAGTGTCTCCCTTGCTTCATCCTTTTTTCCTCCAGTGGCTTACTAGTTTTCCACTTGCTAGCAGGTGGAGGAGAACACCGTGCCTGCCAGCTGCCACTGGCGAGGAAGCATTGGTTGTCCTGCGGTTCACTTAACTTTTCTTTCTTTGCTGCAATCAGCAGTTGGACCTCTGTGCTAAAGAGATTTTTCTGAAGGGGAAGAAACAATCTGGGTAACCTGCATAGGTCAGTGTTTTCTTTTAGGAGGTTATTCCCTAGACACTGCTGCTTCTGCTGAGGCATTTGCAGCCACTGGGGCGCCTTTTGTAGGAGGCAACAGGACTAAGGAAACTCACAGAGAAAAAACATTTCCCTGTCAGGTGTTATAATTAACTGAGCAGGGGAAAGCTGATGCCAGGAGTTTATGGTAGCAAAGCTCACGTTGGCCCTGCCTTCCCTAGCAAGAGAAGGGGAAGGAGGTGGCAGCACACTCCCCTCCTTGCCAAAGCAGAACAGGACAGCAAAGCAGAAGTGGAAGTATGTCTCATGTAGGTGGAACGAGGCTGCCCCTGCCCAGGCTAGCAGCCCTACCTTTGGAAGTCCAGCTCAAGTAGTCCTTCCCCACCTTGGGGAAGAACGGTGGAGGGCATCAGGGAACATATATATCTGCCAAATAGTTCCACGCCTATAGCTTCCTCAAGTGGTTTTGGCATAATCTCAAGAGTTTGTCTTTACTTCTGATCTGAGGGAAAATAATAAATAGAAATTCCTGAAGAAGAACTGAATACTTCACATTCTTTGAGGAGTAGGAGGAAGAGCCATGTGACTGAGCAGAGCAGAAAAGATGAATTTTAGAAGCTGTTGCCTCCAAGCACACTTATTATCTGTAAGTCTTCCATGGAGGTCAAAGCCAGCAGCTCAACTCAAAGTTAGGGTTTATTATTTAATAAGCAAGCAAACAAAACAGCATGAAAAACAATGAACAAAAGACATCTTTAAGACAACTCTATATCAAATATATTATTTATTAAATACTAGGGATGCTTGCAGTTGCCCTAAGGCAGTTAAAGGTTTATAGCTTCTCTGTGTCACCTGGGAGTGGTAGAAGAGAGGGGAAGCATTGTAAGATGGGCTGATACTGCTGTATGCTTTCAGGTATTAACATACTCACTGTCCTGCTCATTCTCTGATACTGGCACGAAGTGCAGCAAAAAGTAGCGGATTGCCTGTTGAACGCACCATTTATTTTCCCCCCATTTATCTGTTTTAAAAGTCCAGAAGCCATTTTGATTGATAAGGCTGGTCAACATTGAATTTAATCCTACCAAAGAGCAGTATAATCATCTTTTTTTTTCATTAATGGTGTCTTGGCATTTCTAATTGAGGGAGATCTTTCCAGCAAAGACCAAGTTGCTCATTCATAGACATTCAAATTCAGATAGACCTCACCTCAGCCTTTTCTTCCTTTTAAGCATCAACATTTTTCAACATCTCCCGAAGCAGTCAGGTCTGTTCAGTGAAGTCTGCCAAATGCTTTCCCAGACAGTGCCAGCGGGGTGAAATTGTGCTTCAAGAACTGTCTCTCTCAGCTTAAAAGCCACGTAGCCTTAAGGCTTGCCCCTACTTCAGAGGGAAGAGATGCCCATAGAGAGGGATTCAGTTGTGCTAGGTTTAAATTTCACTTTGGAGTCAGACACGTTGCCAAGATGATTTGCCAGCTGCCTTTATTGATTCAGTAGGGACTTTACTGGTGATTTTAGGCAGTCTCAGCTACAGTAAAAAGCCTTAAGTCTTGCTGCGCCCTGTAGAGAGGAATAACATTGGATGGCAGGCTGAAGTTGCTTCTCAGGTACATCAGAATATTTCCATTTTGCCAGTACTGTATACTCTTGATTGAGGGATTCAAACTAATCCATTCTAAGGTTGAGGCGAAGCAATTGTGTTGGCATACAGCAAGTCATAGGTTTGGTTAAACAAAATCAAGAATGTGTGGGGATACGTGAAAGTCAGTGTACGGAATTTCAAAGGTGGCATCATCTCACTGCAGCCTTTCAGCACTGCGGAAGCACCAGGGGAGCCACACACTGGGTTTAGGTGGAGCAATACCTACTTTTCCACCCTATTTCTAGTTGCAGAGAAGTAGAGCAGGCTTAGCAGGCTGTGTCCAAAACCTCTGTGTGGTTGCTGGAAGAAAACTTTTTATTTAAAAAACTTGGTGATTTTTACCATTTTTTAATCTTTTTATTATTATCCTGGTAGGTGGCAGCCTTTTACTTTTAAGAGCAGTCATCTATATTGAATTTTACGTGTTTCCCCTGCCTCCTAGCAGACCTACGATAAAACTAATATTAGCTTTAGGGAAGAAGGGCATTAATTTGATTGCTCCCTGGATTGATTTATTTTATTTTATTTTTGTGACCAGGAGTCTGCACAGAGGTAGAGCTGAAGTAAAAATAGAGTGATAAAGTTTCTAGATGATCTTTAATTCAAGATCAATGAACAACACCAGGGGTATAAAAAATGGACCTAGGTTTGAGGATGAATGCTGTCAGGTAAGGAGATGTCCCTTCTCAAAAAAAAATAAAGTAACTGAAGAGAATTACCATTAGGCAGAACAACTGTGTTGGTTTTCCAGCATAATGGCTACTTGGCCAGGGTATTTTAAAATAAAATGGAATTTAAAAAATACAGCCATACTGGGTCTGACCAGAGATAATTTTTTATGACCATTCTGTCTCTAGCTCTGGACACTGCAATGTACTTGGGAGAAAACATACAAGAATGGACTATGTTTCATTCCTGGCAACCAAAGGGCTGAGATACTTGAGCCAAAAATTGAAGCAGGATTATCATGCTTCATAGACCTTTTTCTGTGCACAGACTTGTCTTTTAAATGCATTTATACTCTTGGAATTAATGACATCCTGAGTCAGTGACTTCTTCTAGGCTGAAGAACGTGGTGTTTAACCTCTCCTCCAAGATATTGACATGTAACCTCTGTTACTCTGCCACCCTGTGATACATCAAGCTGCTATATAAATGATGCATATACCTTCATTATTGCTCTTATATTCCTATTTGCCCCTTTGTTAACTCTGAGCTAAAATGCTCAAGGAGTTATCCACATTTGATTCCAAGTTTTGTTGGGTTTTTTTCGAGTGGTAAAGACAAGTTTAGGGTCTGTCACTGAGTATACTCACTAAGAATGAATGGTCTGATACTCCATAAGTGTTAATTTGCACTTGTGATGAGCTCTCCCATCAACTCATTTCCTCAGTAGTGTCCTTGAATTATTCTGCAGCTGTTTATAGTAATTTTAATTGCAACTACCAATAACTTCTTTTCTATTGTTCAGTAATGACCTGGAAGAGGAGGTGGACAGCTTGCCTCCCAGAACAGACACTGAACACTGCTACAGTTACAGACTTGCATAAAAATGGGAATTAATTGACAAGTTTTACACTTGAGCAGTTATTAATATAGAAGATCTTCCATCTTGCCCTGCCATACTGTGATGAAGAACTTTGCTTGTAAAGAAAGCGAAGGGACATCATCAAAGGCTTTGGAAATTCCATTGCTCTATTAATAGGCTCACGCGTGTCCACATAGTTTTTGAATTCTTCAAAAGATTGTATGTTTCCGCAGCATGGCTTTCTTCCACAAAAGCTGTGTCTATGGTTCACTACTTCAGTTATTTATTGATAGCTTCTTCTCAAAACAGAAGTCAGACTTAGTGGTCTGCAGTTCTTTAGCTCCCCAGGGCCCTTTTAAAGAAATCAGTGTCATGTTTTCCTTCTCTTGTTTGTTTAATAACAAGACTGTCAGCAACAGTTATATACCACAATAGTTTGCCAGCTTATGCTGTATTCTTTTGGAAATATTGGGTTTATAAAAAACATTTTAAAAACAATTAGGTTATTCATGGCAGAAAGATCCAGTAGAAGCTATCATGCAAGTATCTGCTATCTCTGAATTACAAAGTCCCTAAACTTTAGGTAGCTGAAGATAGGAGCATATAATGGGAAGTATTTCTGTGTGCTTGCCCTGTTTTTTGTTCTCTTCTTAGGGTTTCTGGTGTTGGTCAGTGCTTAGAGTTCAACGGAAATACTTAATTTAGCTTTCCTGCTTCTGAAGTGGTTGGTCTCCTTTCATTTTGATTATCTATCAGCCCAACAGACTTTGTGGCAGGCATCCTACTTGTTTGAAAAAAGTATTTCAGTAGCAGCTTTCATAATTCAGTGAGCTATTTCTCAAGCTTTTTATTTCTTTAAATATCTCTCATTATTTACATTTAGTTTGCCTGAATTAGTGCTCATTTCTGCTTTCCTTGTTTGGACACCACCCTGTGCATTTAAAGAATGTCTGTGTTACTGCTGACAGCATCTGTATTTTGCTTTCCCTAGTTCCTGTCTAGGCTTTTTTTATGATTAATGATAAACACTCTCAGCTTCTAATATGATGTTTTTGCAAAAGCTCCACGCTACCTGAAAGCAACCTGATCTCATGACTGGTGTCCCTACCCCTGGCAGAGGAGTTGGAACTAGATGATCTCTAAGGTCGCTTCCAACCCAAAACATTCTATGATTTTACCTTTAGTGCATCTTTTCAAAAGCTAACTCACTTCTTTCTAGTTCCCTTTTTCAAAAGGAGATGCTACTAGGGCACTTGTCTTTTGGTATTTGAAATTCAGTGTGTTATGGCTACGATTAGAGCGTGGCTCCCACACAGGTGCATCTTCAGCTGAACTCCACATGACACTGCGGCTTCAATGTACTGCATCTCTTGTGGGTTCTGTGATGTACTGCTCCCTTGAAATACTAAGACTAGTGATGCCTGAAGCATCAGTCATGGCATAGTTCTGAAGCACAGTTTATATGGCAGTGTCTCATGTGGGAGTAGAAGTCTCCTGCCTCTGTCCTCTCAGGTGCTCTGATTCCGCCACACATGTTGCAGATGATGTCTGAGTCCTGCTGGGGCAACCCCATACTTCTATGTGCTTGAATCAATGATTTCCCCTTGGCCTCATGCTAGAAGATCCATGACACGTTTGAGCTCTAGTAATCTGTTTCATATTAGAGAAGGCAGTCCTTCCTGGATAAAGTTAACCCGTTCCAAAAATTTCACCAGGTACTAATGAAATCAAAACATGCTGCGCTACAGCATTTTCTCATTCAAACACTTGAGCTCTGCTGGTTTTTTTTTTTTTTTTTTTTTTTCCCCATTGCCTGGAAATTTGGCAAATCCAGCTATTTTCTTCCTCTTTCCATCTGGAAATAATAAACTAAATTGTCCATGTCCTCTCAGCCCATGACTGAAGGTATGAGATGCTGAATGAGTCCTTGGGCCAGGCCCCTGTTGGGCTTCTTCTAGTCTGTTTTATTACCTTCTATGATGTAGCTAAAGATAGTCATGGCACAGCAGGCACTCTGCTGGCCGAAGGAGCTGTGGCATTTGGAGCTGTGGGTAAAAGGCTAACTGAAGAGAACTGCTGCAAAACCAGTCCCCCAGTTCAAAAGGCTTAAAATAGAGAGCTAAGAGAAGTTATTATCGCTCTTAGAAGTCCAGTTGCATGAAGTCTGTTGTTGTCACGTCAAATCAATGAAAAATGTTCTCTCTTACATTCTCGTGGAAGACATTATTTCTGCTGTGTGACTAGCTAAGCAGAGAGGGTTGTATAATATTCTCAGTATGTTAAAAAAATAGTACAAATCCCAGTGTTAAATGTCATTGTGTTTTGGCCTCCTTCTGATGAGGCAGAATCAAACTGTATTTTGCTTTTTAGGTCATTATCCTAAATAGATCCTCGCAGGATGTAGCCTTGTGCTTTTTATTCCCAGTGCCTGTTGTTAATAGCTGATTTGTTGAGGGACAAGGTATTAATTTGGAGTTGAAAGCTTTTTCATGGTGAGGATGATGGGTGTGCCCTTGGTAAAACCACGTTGAGTATTTTCGATCACCTTCTCCTTCACGCACTTGGAAATGGCTTCCTGCAGCACATGCTCTGTCACCTTTGGAGAGGTTCAAGTTTGACTGGCTGTAGTACCCTGGGTCCTCCTTCTTGAAGGTGGACATGGCATTTGTCTTTGCCATTCCGCAGGAAACACTGTCAAGTACCAGGACCTGATAAAAATGGTATAACTTGACCTCACAATGACATCAAAAGCTCCCTTGGCACCCTCGGGTGCAGCCTGTCCAGTCCCACAGACTTGTGCTGTATTTATCCCATTTGCTGTGATGTGTCCAGTGAAGTGGTCCCTGCCCTTCTTCTATGGTGGATATTCCTTCACTTCTGCAGACTTTGCCACTAGACCTAGGGACTTGGGAAATGTGACAGAAAATGTCGCAGGTAAAGACTGGGGGAAATCAGGTGTTGAGTAAGTTGCATCTTACTCGGCAGTAAACTTGTGTTCTCTTTAGTCTTCTTTTTGCTTACAAGCCCTTCTCATTGCCCTTCTCATCTCACAGATTTCAACTCCGTCAAAGCGTTGTCTTTAATTCTCTCTCTATGTGCTCAGGCAATATTTTGGCACTTCTTCTAAGTAGCCAGTCTATGCATCTACCCTCCCCAGTCTTTCTTTTTGCATCGGAGCTTCATCAGGAGTCCTTGGTGCAGACAGGTGGGCTTTCTGACATGCCTGTTTGACTTTCTGCCCGTGGGAATGGGCTGTTCCTGTGTTTTCGGGAGATTGTCCTCAAAGAGAGGAGGCTATCTGGTGTACTGCTCATTGCAAGAGCTGCACGTGGTTATGCAAGACCAAAGCTATGTGAGTTGTTCCAAAGAATCTGTATCAGTATTTCTAAAAAATACAATTATACAATGATTTAGTTGCAGTAGTCTCTTCGTAGTTTCTTTTCTCTCAAAAACAGCAAGAAGCAATGCAGGTTGTTGGTTGTTTGGGTTTTTTTTTTTATGAAGTTCACTTTCATGGTAGAAGACTCCAGTCTACTTCTGCCATTTCTGTTGCTGTATTTTGGTGGGCTTGGGTCAAGCTGATTGCACTTCGGGTTGAAATTTAAGTCAAGAAGCATTCTGTTAAAATGTATTTTATGTAATGCACTGCGAAACTCTTAGGCCAGGGATGTTCATACTGTTGGTTAGATTTTATGCCAGGGTAATTAACTGTGTTGGCTGTAAGAAAGGTGCTGAACGTGTTTTGCTCAGGCTTGATATGCTGTTATCATCTGTGGAAGATTTGCTTACCAATTATCCCTACTAACCCAGAGGGTTTTAGTCTTATGACTCTATTTAAGCTAGATTTTTTTAAATTTGGGGGTTTTATACAGCTTCTTTTGACAGATGTTGCAGGAATTTTATCCTGAGTAGTTTGGGAGAGGAAACATCATGACTCTGTGAATGTTTGTGGCAGGAGGCAAATTAATCTTACTGGATTATTTTTTTTCAAAATGACAATAAATAACTGCTGTCTGCTCACCAGCAGGAGCCAGAATTTCAGCTGCATCACCCACACGCATCTGTCAATCTAATCATGGCAAATTAAATATTTTTAAGTGTTTTTTCCTTCTGTGGATTATCCAGTTTGACTTTCTAATGACATAGCTGTTACATGTGTTACATATATGGCCCGTTGGCCATGCAAATTCATACTTGAATAATTGGATCTCTTGCCATGGGCCACCTTTTTACTTCAAACAGAACTGACAGTAAGCTTTTTTGAAAAACCTGAAAAAGTAACACTTCAAAAGTAACACTTCCTTGCTGAGTACAATACTTCTTATGTACAGAAATGCATTTTTGGACAACAGCTTTTTAGCTCATGACATTTTATAAAAACAAACCACAAGGGAGTGAGAATTGGCTTGTTTTTAAAAATCATACTTGTAGTTTTGAAGGGTGTTTGTTTGGGAGTTTTTAGTATTTTTAGTACAAGCAAAGGAGAGAATTCTTGCCAAAAATAACGACTTCTGACTTAAAAGTACTAGCATGCAGAGCTGTTAAAGTTACATTTTCTATCATAGTTTGACTGTGACAGCCTGGACTCTTTGGTCCAAATGCTATTAAAAATACCAAACCAGAAAATTTTTGGTGCTACACTCAAGTCAGAAACATATGGAAATCTTTAGCTGTAAACAATTACTCAGAGTATGAAATAAGGTGGATGAATCTTGACTACTCAGTAGGAATGGATGGTCTTTTTACTCTAGGCATATAACATCAATTTAATATATTCTCGTAGTAAGTAGTTAGCTGTCCAGTCTGTAGCTAAGGAGATTGAATAGAAAAGCTCTGGAGCAGAGCCTTTCTTCAGGCATTTGATTAGTTCCTTAATTATAGCACAGTGCAAATTACATATTTGATACTGTTATATGAAAAAAATATTTCAGTAATTACTGTTGGTATCTGTGTCATTGGAAATGGAGCATTAGGGACTTGGTTTCATTTCTCCTGATACCTTGGGAAAATCTTTTATTGAAGTGCCACATGGTACACTAAGCAAGAAAACTCATTTTATAGCATGCGCATAAATCTTAATGCGCCTCAGTGAGAGCCAGGGTTGGGAATCAGGTGAATTATAGTGGTCACACTAAATCAGGAAGGCTGGCTTTCCACTGCAGGTTATCAGCTGCTTTACTGCTGGCAAGGCTCCAGGACA
>WEIS01000983.1:14029-59343 GCA_013389965.1 Todus mexicanus | reverse complement strand
TTATCTTTTACAAGGGCTGGCAGCGTATGCAAGAATTGGACTAGGTTGGATACTCCGAACTTAGGTCGTCCTTGGAAAAGCGTCAACTGACTGAAACAGATTGAAGAACTTTAGGACAGACCGTATGGCTAAATGGAGCTAGATTCAGGGATGTGGGACAACAGCCCCTGGAGTCTGTACCCGGGGAGAATAAAGCCTTGGTCAGCGGAATAAAACAAGACGATAGGATTGCCGGAGGGGTTTATTAATGACTCAAAAAGTACTGCTTGCAGGTGCTGTAACAGCAAGTCTTAAAAAATATTTGACTACTGAGTTGAGTTAGACTGATAAGGGCGAAGATCCTTCACGTGGAGGGAAAGCTATGACAAGAAAGGCAAGCGTGGTTTGGAGTTAGATGGTAGGTGTCCGAAGTCATACCAATGGTAACACGGCCTTGAACGTCAATCTCTTATCTCCCTGCTTTTAATCATCTCTGTCATAAACCCACCAAAATGTTATACTTTTAAAGCCTGCAATGATTATAAGCATGGGAATACTGGTACTTGTAAGCAATAATCATTTTGGTTGTTACAGAATAATACTGAAAACCCGTCAGAGTGCATATACGTATCAATATAGTGTGCTTATGCATACAGGATAGAGTTACTAATCAAGTTTAATTGTTCGAGTTTGTGGTTACAGGATATTTCTTCATGTTGCTTCTTCCTCTTTCAAATTTTACAACGATTTTTTTTGAAAATTGTTAACATCTTTGGTTAATGAACATATGGAGACGCTAATATGCTACACTTTCACGCAAGGAAAGAAAGGCAGCAGTAAAACCCAATGCCATGGCAACTTTCTAGCAACAGAATATCAGCAAGCATTTTCCAGGGTCTTTCTAGAACTAAGGAAGTGAGAATGTTTCTGCTTATTTCCCACAGATAAAATTTCCGCCTATTCTTGCTGCAACAAGCTCATGAAATACTGGATTTGATTTAGTGTGCAAGCTTAAATAAAATGAGACTAATCACTGGAATTTTAGTGACAATATTGTAGACGTCTTTGTTTTTGCAATTACACTCCTTAGAAACAAATTGCAGTCTCAAATTTACTGAGGGCTTTAGCATCTTGAATAAAGTTTCCTGCAAAAAATACAAGTGAGAAAGACTTAGGCGTAGGGGGGTTTGATTTATTTATTTTTTAAGATTATATGTGAATATACTAAAGCTAGTATATTATAACTGGAAATATAATATTATAACTGGAAACTATAACTGGAAATATTACGGCTCAGACTAGAAACGAAAAAAGGTTCCTGTTTTTCAAGTTGTTCAGGCTGTTACCATGAGGTTTTGGGGATCCTTAAAGGTTTGGGGTTTTTTATTTAATTTTGGGGGGCTTTTGTAATGAAGTGTGGGGTTAATTTGCAGTAAGAGCTGGCATTGGTCTGTCATAAATGTAAAGAGATGATGTGCATTCCCCAAATTGGAAACCCTAATAAGCAAATCACATCCAGGTGTGGAAGTGCTTGAGAACAGAAATAATCATGTAAACCTGAAGGTGCAAAAAAGAAGATACAAAGGAGTGCGTGGGGTAAACACAGTTTAAAGCTTTCCTTAGGGCCATGTTTGTGTCAGAAGACTTTGTTGCTGTGCCGGGTCATGTTAAAAGTAAAGAATTTATGCCAAAACCATGGTGGGAAACTGCTTTGATAGTAATCACACAATAGTATTAGCTTTGTCTCATTCTTTTGCTGAAGCAGGTTTGTAATAATTTGAAGAGCAGCTCAGAACCAAGCTTAGCAAACGAGTCAAATACCAGCTGAATCCATTCTCACCTCTCGGTCCAAGCTCATGGTCTGTAAGGCTGTTATGTATTTCCCAGATCTGGCTATGGGGGGTGTTTATCAGTGGAATACAGGGAGCTGATGCCTCTTGGTTAAAGCAAAAGGGCATTGACTACATGGTGTTACTGTTTCACTGGGCTGCCCTGTACAGACTGCAAATTAATTAAGGGTGTGACCAGTTTGGCACTGAGTTGTGTGTCCTCGCAGGAAGACAGGCAGCTTCCAAACAGATTGTTTCTGGCCCTAGAAGCTCCGCTCCCAGGTACAGCACAGAAATCTGCATATTTGCTTAGGAAATTATTTTGGTTTTGAGTAGCAGCGACACTGAGCTCGCTATAAAATTCTGCTGTGAGTTAATATTCTTGGAATTTGTTTTAAGATGCTGGTCTTGGCAGAAACCGTTGCTATGCAAATAATATCCTCCAGATGTGAAGTGTATTATGGAAATTAATAAAGAATGCATCTCTATGAGTGTAGCTAGAACATACATAATAATCCGTGGAACGTCTTTTTATAAGAACCGTAAAATAGAAATAAAAATGGTGACCAAAAAAATGTACATTACAGAGCTCTCAGAGCTTTGACCCTGCTCTAATTTTGAACAGGGATGTTTCACGATGTTGTTCCAGTAATAAGTTCCTCGTGCAAAAATGTAAATTATTTAGGGATGGGTTTACTTCTAGAATGAAAACCCTCATGCCGAGTGCACAGAAGAAGAGAGGAAAGAGAGACTTGTACGCTCCAGCTCTCGATGTCTTGGTAGCTTGGCAATTGCCCACAGTGAGTCAGAGGTGTGAAAACCCTAAGTCTAGGAAATACGAAGGGTTCTTCTCTATTTCAAGATCAATTTTACATAATTTGGAAACTGAAAAATGAAATTCTAGCTACTTGCTTATGATGAAAGAGAAATATGTTCTTCAGCGACAGATTTTGGCTTGAAGTAAGGAGAAAGAAGGACCCTGAAAATACTTCTAGAACCAACGTTGAAATCTTCAGAGCTCCTATTGCAACATCTGAAAAAGCTGATCTCTTTTTGCAGCAATTACTCCGCTTTAGGAAAACAGACGAAAGCCCTATATTGTGTCAAGATTGAACCTCAATCGTGCTTGAGGAGCTAATGGTGATACGCACCCCGTACCGTGCAACAAAGCCCCACGTCAGGTCAGGGCGCAATTCTTAGACAACAGGGATAAGCATGGTAGAGGCTGTCAGGATACAGCCAAGGTGAAACGAAGACAGTCCCGTGAAAAACGCACGGTCACAGCTCACAACTCGCTCAATAAATACCAGCCACATCACTGCCACTCACAGAGCTGACCCAGCAGAAAATGAGGATCTGTACTGCCTTGCAGCCTCCTGTTCATAGGTGGCGGCTGAGAAGGCGGAGTAGATGAGCATGTAAAAAAAAAAAAAAATCCCCTCCCAAACATCTCAGCAGTAATATTTAGCTATTTCGGAAAATTTTAGCAGGTCCTTTAATGCATCTATAAATTGGACCTGCAATGAAATGTAAGAGTTCATGATGCACTTCGTACAAAATGCTGGATCCTGACCAAAGATGCTTATAACCATGACCTGGAATATCCTTGTCTTCTACTTTTAGAGGGTTGTGTTCCTCTTCACATCATAATTGTGAACTTTTCTATTTCCTTCAGCCTGCTTTTTTCTTTTTTTTCCTTTTTTTACTTTTTTCTTTTTTTCTCTTTTTCTTTTTTTCTTTAGAGCAAAATGGAAAGTTCAGTAGTTGTAACTCAGTAAACACATTTTTTATGCGAGGCTTTTATATCTCCCCTGGAAAGCTCTCATTTGTTTCTTTCTGTAGGCATGAAAGATTGTTTATTAAATATAATAATAATAATAATAAAGTAGAGATAAGCTTCCTTAGCTGGCATTACTTCAGATTCCGATGTATTTTTCCCCAGCCTCACTTCATTATAGTTGTATTTGGTAGTGCACAACCAGCATGTGTCACACTGAATGAAGGCTGGCTTCAGAATAACATGTCACTAAGATGATTGCTCTTGGAACACACAGTGCCCTTACTCTATAATTAAATGCAAAGCCTATGTGGAAAAAAAAGAAATGACGTTAAAAGTCTTAGCTTCTGCTCACCAGAGACGAGTAGTGCAGAGACAAATGCCGTCATACTAACCTTAATTGCTTCCTCCATGTCTGGTCTCGGGAGTTTTGGCACCATGATCCTCCTGCCAGGGATTATTAAGCCATAGACTGCAATGGACGTGGGGGTGAACTGGTGAAGGCAGGGCTTGGCCAGCCAGGGAGGCTGCGCTGGCAGCAGCGGCCCCGCTGCCTGGAGGGCCAGGGGGAGGAAGGGAGAACTGCCCCACCTGTGGAGGGAGCGGCAAATCTGACTCTTGAGGCTCCCTGTTGCTTCGCCTTTGTCTCCGTGTCTCTCCTCTGCTCTGCCTGCCCCAAGCAGGATGGCTTGGCTTTCATCCAGCCTTCTCTCCTTGGAGTCGTGAGGAGCACTTCTGCCTGCCCGGCTACGGGAGGAGGAGGCTCCCCACTATACACACAGATACGGCACCAGGCTCACCCATTTTTTTCACACAACTTTTAGGGCTGGTCAAAATTCAAACGTCAGAAAAAGGTCATGAAAATTTCATCCTCAATTTTCTATTTAGCAGTAATTGAACACCTCCCTGTTCAACCGAGTTTTTAATGAACAAAGCTTTAAGGAACAAAACTTTAATGATTTCATTATCTTTAAGGATATCGAAACCTCAGATTCCTAGAACAGCGTTTTTAGAAATGGAGAAAATGTTGTTCTGAGAGGAAGAAAAAAGGATAGGGTCATGCCAGGATTGCTGGCTCTCAGTGCTGTCCACCTTGTGGGGTTTTTTAATAATTCATTTCAAGTGTGCAAAAGGTATCCGAACAGAAGCAGTCCAATTTCAAGCTGAACGTGGAGTATAATTTTTAATGGTTTAGGAAAATTTAGAAATTTCCAAATTTCTTCAGATTTGCTTGAAGAAATCTGAGAAGAGGTAAATAATTTTAAATAGTCTTTTCTAACCTGACTTTTCCAATCACGTTTAGAGAAGCGAACTGGCTTTCTACAAGACGAACAGGATTAAGTTGTTGGGTTTTTTAAAATAAAAGTGTATAACGTTTTCCTCTTATCGAGTTTCCCTTGGCTGTTCCTTGGCCTTCTTAATAGCAGCGAACAAAGTTTGTGTTCTTCCAGGACGCTTTGCAGACTTTAAGACCAGAAGTTTCTATCTTTCTTTCCCTGTAATGATCCGTTTTTCTCTTGTGAAGTTACCTTCATCCCCACCAGCCCTTGCGTTTACTCAGCTCTCATAAGTCGTAGCCACATCATACTTCAAATCAGTCCAGCTCTTCAAGACAGTAAGGTGCAAGCTCCTTAGACAGCCGACAGTATCTGTTTGTCTGATATCCTACGTGTCCTCTCTTGAACCAGCTCCACCATTTCCAGAACCATATTTTTTTCGGTCTCCTGAGACAAGACATTCGCTCTTGATCTTATCCCTGTCTTCTTTCTTCACACGCAACTTTCGGTTTCCAGAAAGGCCATCTCAGTCATCTGTCATTTGGAGGAGGCCACTTGATTTCCTTCTTGACTTAGCTACAGAGTTAGGCAGTAATAAATCAAAGAGCAGAAACAGTCATCTCCGGCACCACCTCAGTCAGGCCCTCCGAGATGTTCACTGAAGGATTTTTTTTCTCACGCTACCTTTGAAAAACTGTAGCTTCTGCTCTTTTGACTATTTTAAGTTGAGGAAGTCTGGTTTTGTATCAGGTTTGGCTCGTAGAAGAACAATAATGTGGGCCGCTGGAGCGTGCAGGCAGTAGGAAATGTCTGGCTTTGATCAACTAATTTTTTTTGGCTGGTGAAAATAACAATGAAAAAAAGAGCTGTGAATTTTGGCCGTGCTTCTCTGCTATCAGTGTTCATTCGGTTTTGACATTAAAATACTCTAAATGCCCAAGAAAATGTTCTGTTAGACACCAAGAAAACCTTCTGAATTTTTCTGTGACATTTCCAGCTCCTTCTACGCCACTGCCTCACATTCCTGCAGAAACCTGAAGTAAAGCTGTGTGAATGGATGAGCTTTGGCAGTCTTCTGGGTCAGGTTAGGTAAACCTTAAGGGCCAGATTTTGACTGGTCCTTACATTACTTTTTGTTAGTAGGAAATGCTGTAATTGATGGGCTTTTAAAGCTCGAGCAGAGATTTTTCTTTTTTTCTTCTATTTTCTCTTTTTCTCTTTTTTTTTTCTCTTTTTTTTTTCCTCTTTTTTCTTTCTTCTTTTTTCCCTTCTTTTTTTTCTTTTTTCTTTTTTCTTCTTTTTTCTCTTCTTTCCTTTTTTCTTTCTTCTTTTTTCTTTTTTCTCTTTTTTCATTTTTTCTTTCTTCTCTTCTTTCTTTCTTTCTCTTTTTACTGCTGCTTTGGGCTATCATTCAAGGGTCTCCATTGTCCTCTTTCTGGGAGGTTAGCTGCACAAAGGAGGTCACCACGATGTCGAGTAACTGCCTAGGTTATACGTTGTTACCCTGCCTTGCTCTGTAATGCTTTTATCCCAATTTCCATTGAATCCTGAGATACTGCAAAGCCCAGCTGGTGTAAAACCATATTCTAAAAGGCTTTCAGCCACGTTTATCAAGCAAGAGCTCTTAAAAAGTCTTCTGGAAACAAAGATGCCATAGATTAAAAGGAAGAGTACTTTACAAATTAAAAATGCATGTCTAAAAGTTGAGAAAAGAAAGCGTATGAGTAAACGGTTGGTGAGGGGAATCTCAGGGCTGTGTGCTGGGATCTCTACTGTTCAACACACTTATAAATAATTTATAAAAGCAGTGACTTGTAAGATGGCAAAATGTGCTGATGCTCGTAAGCTGCGGAGGGTGGAAAGACGATGCCTGCCTGCGAAGAACTGCGTGAGGCCCTTACAAGAGGGGTTATTAAATTAGCAAGAAAAATGCAGTGTAAATAATTGTGGAGTGATGCATCAGTGGGGAAAAAAAAAAAAAGTGTCTTGTCTTTTCATATAAGGTCTGAGCTGACCACTATTGCTTGGGAGCAGGACCTTGGAGAAACCATAGTTCTATGAACAAGTCAATTCAGTGTTCTGTAGCTGTCAAAAAAGGAAAAAAGTACCGGGAATTACGAGGATTTGGTTAGCAATCAAAGTAGAGAACATCATTGCGCCCCTGAACGGGTACAACTCAGATAATCTTGTATCTTGAGTACTGCCTGCATTTAGGAGTTCTGGTCTCTGCTTCAAGAAGAGTAGTGTGAAAGTGGAAAAGATACAGATTTTTCCATGCTATTTCCCTNATTACTGACTTGTGAGAAGAGACCAGCACCTGCCTCTCTACAATGTCCTTTCAGAGAGCTGTACAGAGAAATGAGGTCTCCCCTCAATCTCCTCTTCTTGAGGCTAAACAGCCCCAGTTCCCTCAGTCTGTCCATCAGACTGTGAGGAAAGTTATTCAGATTAGTTAACAAGTATTAAAACTGCGAACTCTCCTAATCTCTTATTTATCTCCATGACCAAGAATATGATGGTTTTAATTTTAATTTTTATTTTTTTACTTCTTTTATAGTGAGGAACAGGTTTGCGAGCTTCTAGGCCTCTCTGAGGGCAACCGCTGTTGTCAGCCTTCGTTTGGATTTTTGAGAGCGCCCATTGTTATTCACTTAGCATTTTGGCTCAGAGGTCAGAAGGTGGCTGAGGCTGTGGAACGAAAAGAGGGGAAACGCTGCTGGTTTACACCTCGTTCATCCCACACATATCTCTAAGAAGTTTGTGTGAAAGCTACATACGTGCATCAGAGGGGCACGTCCTTCATTGATTTTCAGCAGGTAACTGAGGCTAAGGAGTCACTAGAAAGCTCTATGAGACCAAAGAGAACAAACTCACAGACAGCAATATTGGGAGAAGTGGGATCTATGCCACCTCACATGTTTCCTTCATAGCTTTTTTCCCACTCGGTAATAATTTTTGCGATGTTAAAATAATGATGCCAAAGGCTTTAGATGGCAGATGTAGTTCTCAGATAAATTATACATTTGTACCTGGGGAGCAGAGATTAGAACTGTGCTGCATTTATTACAGGATTGCAAACCTCTTCCGTGTGAGCGAAAAGAGGTTTTCTTTCACTAATATCAATAATACAGTTCATTTCTGTTTCACAGTGAGTATTATCCCTATTGCTGTAATGTCACACCATCTCCTCTCAGATTACTAGCTACTGGAAAGATTTTCAAAGGCTGCATCGCCTACATTTTTCACCTCTGATTCTCTATTTAGTCTTTGTAATAAAGGAGTTGGCTATTCAGCAGCTCTCTTGAAAGTCAGCTGGATGCTGCCGGGTGATCAGTCCTCTTAGGAATTATTTTGTCAGCTTACAGATAGACTCGGGATTTGATAGACCACATGAAAGCTTCTTTGGTTAAACTTTGCCTCTTTCTATCCAGCCAGCAGCCAGTAGAGAGCAATATTGCACGCACATGAGAAATTAGTTCACCGCACTGTATTATTCTAAGGGGAATTAGCCGCTGTAATTATTGCTTTCCCTCTCCCGTGCTGCTGTAGGAACTAAGCTATACAAAAAGGAGTTTAAGCTTTGCTCATTTTTTTTTTTTATTCTTCGCAATACTTACTTTTTAGCTTGTGTGTAGTCAACGACTTGTCAAACCTGAAGCTAATTTATTTGATATTATATGTTTAAAACATTTTATTCTCTAGGAACCCACTAATGGGATGTAACATGTAAAAATCAGATTAAAGTGCTGTGGAAAAATCATTCAATCAGTTGAATAAAGCTTTCTGCTTCTATAGTGAATTAATATAGGCTCCCTCTTTTGTATAAACTAATATTATTTTCAGAATTCAATTTTGATTGGATTACCATTGGGGTCACGAAATGGAAATGTGTGTGCAGAGGTGTATTAGCACATCAGGATCTCCTTCAACTGCTTTTTACCACCTTCTTCTTCGAATTTAGTCCCGATTTTTCCCAGTACATTATTTATGTGATCTATAAAAATGTACAAGATGACTCAATTCCTGGAGTAAAATAGCTTATCACCTTAATACCTGTCCATAACCGCAGGTTTTAATCTAGAGTCTTCCAAGTGGAGAATGGATGATCTAACTTAAATAATTTATCCAATACGTCCTGAAGTCTCTGAACACAGTGAGAGAAAGGAACACTAGATGTACTCTAAATATATCTATATAGTTCTTATAGTAAAGCGTCCGTTGCCATGTCTTATCCCACACAGAAGCTTAAATGAGTCTCTGCGAAATTTCAGATTCACCAAGGCAGAGAAAAGTCCTGCGTTCAACCTCCAGGGCAAGGCAAGGTGGCAAGAAAAGGTGCTTCAAGCACACAGTAAAATGCTTGTACTGCATTGGAAGAACGTATAAAACCTCAGTCCTGCACTGAGCCCTGGGCGTGAGGTCCCTCCGTGTATCACATACAGGATCCACAGCTGAAAAATGATAAAACTCCAGCTCCGGCAGACTCCCTGTGTCCCGCGGGGCAAGGTCTGAGATGTGCCTGCAGGCAAGGTGGAGCTGCCATATCTTCTGAGCTAAGGGCGCTCACCCTGCCAGCAGGGCAGCTTCGTGCCTCATGGTGCCACGCAGACTTTGCTGTCAAAGAGAGAAAATGCGCCTTGAAAAATAATCAGCGAACTTGCTCCTCTTCCCCATCATTTTACCGTGAAGCTTTGATTCAATTTCCAGAAGGCTTTTAGAGGGTTTTAGTAAATTTGGAAGACGTGAATAGGAAAGAAAGTCATCTGGAAAGCGAAGCCTATCCAGCTTTGGGATATGCTTCACTGGATAACATGCAGTAACCTTTTCTACACGCCTTGGGAATGTGTTCCTAATACTAGTGCTAAATACAAATAGGGGGACCTTTGGAAGCAAAATGCTTTGCTCCTCTGTACGAAAAGCCGATCTTCTTCATTCTAATACATTTTTTCTTATGAATTCTTACAGGCTTCCTCTATCTGTTTGCAAGCAATCTAGATGCTTATGAGTAGTATGTTGGGGTTATATGGCTACAGATGAGCTTTGAGAAACCTTAGCTCATTCGTTTAAGAAATAGCAGCTCTCGTTTCATCATTTTCCCAGATGTTTTCCAGCAGAATCAGCAGAAGGGAGTATATGCTTCTGCTTCAGTCTCTTCAGCGTCACGTCTGTCATGTTAGCGTAAACTCACATTTCTCTGCAGTGATTTAACTTCCCTTTTCCATGATGTTGTGGGATCAGCCTTCTGCTGACAGGAGCTGAAGTCCAGATGCACACAGAAAGCCTTGTCCCCGGGTGCCCTCTCTGCGGGCAGCTGAGTGCCAAGTCGCTCCCGTTCCTCCGGGCTGCTCGCTTCTGCAGGTGAGCCCTGCTGGGCACTGGCCGTGGACATGTGTGAGCAGAGCGGGAGGAGATGTCGGTCTGTGAGGAGCAGAAATGCTCAGACCATAAAGCAGTGACCTCCTTTCGTATTTCTGTTCTCATTCTGAACCCCAAAATGCCACCATCACTCCTTGTTCGGGTCCAGACTATGCAAATAGCCTCTGTCTTCATGATAAGTATCGCAGGTCTAGCTTTAGGACGCGAGCATCTGCTCCTAGGAGCTGCAAACCTGTCCCTTGCCTGACAAGAATACACTTAATGAAATTAAAGAGCAATAAAAGCAGCTACATTACTCAAGATTATTACTTTCTGCCACATTGTGTATTCATACTATAATTTACCACCACAGGAGATCACGGGAGCAAACTCTGGGTTTTGCAAAGGTCTTTGTGATGTTACGGCTGTTATCAGAGTCAGCCACACCAACCGCCGCAACGAGGGCAATCAAATGCCACACTTCAGCACACAGCCCGATGCCTGCAGAGCCCACGCTGAAGTATCTCCTCCTCTTCCCAACCCACCTAGTAGACAGCGCACGACTGGGCACCTGAGTTACATGGATGTAAGATTTTATGAAAGCATCACGGGCCAGGTGCTCCTGAAGGCGAGGGACGAGATTAATGGGGTAAATGTCCATCAGATCCACAGCAAAATGTCCTTTTCTTTGGGAGTTCTGGACAAATTACTGCAGAGCTATTGATTTAAGTGATCTGCTGCCAGAAAGAAGGTAGTAGCGGCCTCTGAAGCAGGGAGAGGTACAACAAAAGAGGGGAAGAAAAAACCAACTTGGAAAGAGTAGGTATGTCTGTTAACAGAAATAGTCTTTACCATGTTTTTGCTGCTCCCGCGGAAATCTTTCACTGACTTCCGCGGTCTGAAGTGTTTTATCTCCAGTTTTCAGGTGACCCCTTCCAGCTTCCGTGCGTTGAGGTTTACCTTGCAGGAGAGCACTGCTGTTAGTGCCTGGATACAAAGCATAAAGCTCGCACGCCCAGGAATATCTGACTTGCTGGGAGTGGTGAAGGTGTTTCTTCTTTGTTGAAACCGTCCGGCTCACCCCAAGACCCCCACGACTCATAGATGTGCATGACTAGCTGAAAAGAACAAGGCGTCCCTGTCGGAATCCTCAGAACTGGGCAACAGAGTTGAGCTGTAATGACTTCCCTGGCTGTCCTCCTGCCTGTTTGCCACCCCCACAGGCTAGCACGCCTCATTGCTGGCCTCTGCTCATTCAGTGCTCCTTGTGGCTGACAGCCTGTATCATCTCTCTGGATAAAGGCAGCTCAGTCTTTTGCTCTATTTGCTCTATTATTCAGGCTTTTCTTTTTCAGACACCGGTCTTTATTAAATTTTAATCTTCCGAGACATGATTAATACAATGACTGGGGAAAATAAAAGACTGCAGAGCTTCCTCTTTAGGTCAAAAACCTGTGACAGGATAACTTGGTAACATGGAGCAGAAGAGCTAACAAACCTTGCTCTCTCATTTCTCTTTCTCTCTGGTGACCTATGAAATCATTTCAAAAGCTCACTAACTCAGCCCAGCTTCTTACTGCCTTCGTCAGCCTACCTACATAAAGGGCCAGAGATCTGGACGGCACCCCAGGAGGGCATGTTGGACACCAGAATTTGAGAAACAGGGTCAGCTGGAAAGAAACCATCTGTCTAATGTTTGTGATGGCAGGCTCTCCCGTGAGGCTGTGGGAGCCAAGGTGTCTGTGCTGTGGCCAGAAGAAAAGGGAAGCCTGAGGTCTCTCCTGTGTTTTATTCTCAACGTTCGTGCGTTTTTGTAACAAGACGTCCTGACTTCTACATCCTTTTCCTTCTCTCAAAAAGATAGAAGGATAACAGAGAGGTTTTCTTAATGATTGCAAACATAGGGGTAGGAAAAGAACTGAAGGGCAATCTAGCCAACTCCTCCCCGACTCCCGCTGCAGAATTCTGGCTTTTCTTCTTTTTAAAATGGTTTCACTATATTGCTGGGGAGAGAGATGATGAACCACTGGAAATAACATAGGGTGACTTTCTCATAATTCAAATTTATGAATAGACCCGAGAATAAATTAGGATGAATTTTTCAGGGAAAATTAATCTTGAAAAAACTATGAGAAAAATGTACCTTTCAAAACTTTTTGAGCGTTTCTTCCAATGACATACCTCTTTTGTGTGTCCTGGTTTCCATCCAGACCATTATGTGATTATAATAACTTTAAATGTTTGGTGTTCAGCTGTGACCCTGAGGCATTTGAAAATGAGCCTTTTAAAGAAGTCATACAACCAGCCCTGATTTGAGATACATATGGAGACACTTCTATGTGCGGAAAGGTCAGGCCCCGCGTGGTTTACGTATTCCCAATTCGCATTTCTTTCAGAGGGAGCAAAAGGTTCTCAGAACTAAACAAAAGCCAACAGTGCTCTCAGGAACCTTCTGTCCATTTAAAGTTATCACTTGACATTAGCCCTGCCTCAGTTTGCGGCCTTGAGACTATACTCATAACTCCGATGTTTTGCAATGTGTCTGCTTTCAAACAGGAGTTTGCATTCAGTCTGAATTTATTGTGGGTTCCAGGTAAAGGTACCCTTGGGGCTAAGAGTTTGATGCTCACAATGAATGTATTGAAAAGGAGATGGATATTTGCGTCACAGTGTAGTCATTAGCAGTGTTTTTTTGACCTGCTTGAGATGCATCCTGTGCAGTGACTGTCTCCCCAGCAAGCCTTCCCACCCCCCTGTGCTGCTCAAGCAGACTGTGATAGCTGTGTGCGTTCATAAACACACAGAGTAGGGTCACCATGCCCCATTTCAAATAAAGGGCTCTGCAAAAAGCGAGTCAGGCTCTAGCCAGAACCCAGGTCCTGCTTTGATATGATTGCAAAGCAGGCAGCATAAGTACGCTGTTCTTTCCGTCATGTTCTTGACTTCTTCCCTTGTATGTTTTTTGAATTGTGTTTAACAGCAGAACTGCTTCATGCTGCAGCTTCTCCTTGCCTCTGAGGAAAGCTCCAGGGGCTCAATCTAGACAAAAGTGAGAGATTTGTACTATGAAGGTCTAGGGAGAGATTCAGAGGGCTGATTTTGTCACTAAGCACCTGCAAAGGTGAGAGAAGCAAAGCTCGAGAAGCAGAGAACATCCCCAGCATAAAAAGAATGAGAGAGAGAGAGATTTTCTCCAGCAGAGATGATGATACAGTGATATTCTGGGGCGGGAAGGGAGGCAATCCTGAACAGATCTCTCCTTTCAGCTCATGGTATTCTAAATAGTTGTTTTGAATTCTTATTTCAGATGTAGAGTAGTTAAGCTAATCAAACATGACCAATTGGTTGAATAAATACAACTGTGTTGTCGTTATGTACCGAAATCAAAAACCTTACCAATTTATTCTGATGATCACCTGCACGTTGATGTGAATCATAGTCACAGTTGAGATCATAAACCCGGTACTTAATCTACATTAGCTGCCATTTCTTTTTCTCACTCCCCTTAGGCCTGCCGGTCCTCTGAGACAAATGTTCTGCGTGTCTGTGACTGCCTGACCTAGCAAGCAGACTGGCAGGGCTCTGTCGCAGGCGGAGCCCAGCTCTGTCAGCTTGTTCTCACTTGGTTTCAGTGTGGGGCAGTGGTCTCTCTACCGTGTTCATCATCATTCCCAGGCCGCTGCAGTGATTCTGCAGTGCCAGGATGTGTATAATATATAGCGTGGGTACGTTAGCAAATGACAGAATGGCTCAACGTGGTGCATAATGGAACTTCCTGTAAAAATAGTATTTTAAACCCCAAGCTGTTGAGAAGCGCGGACATGATCGGCTATGCAGTTTTGCGTTGATTCAATTCCATTTGCAGCTCATAAATTCACTTAACATTTCTGCACGCTTGGACTTTGCGCATTCCCACAGCCCTTACATTCCGATTCAGAGGAGTCGCTCGCAGACTCTTACCGTAGCCTCTATTTGTGACAACAGTGATGTGAACATGGAAACGTTGTCGCCTTTTTAAGCCTGCGCAGCCACCGAAGGACAGAACTCTGTGGTCGGTGTGCGATAGCTCAGGCAGAGAGCATCCCAGGGAGCAGAATCAAGAGATCAGCAAGAACAGCCTAGTCATCCTTGTGTAAATGTTAGCAGGGTGTAGCTAGCTGCGGCCGACGTGCTCCTTGCCCAGGATCGTGCAGGAGCTCCTGCTGATATTTACATCCACCATATGGCAGGGTGCAGCGTGGCCATCCAAGGCAGAGCACTTCGCCTTAAAAACAACGTGGCTGTCCTTGAATTCTGCCATCCTGTACGGCGAGGTGCCTCTGTTTGCACTCCATAAGCCCAATCCTTTTTTCGGAGAACGCCATTATCGCTGTTAGCGCTCTGGAAGCGCGTAAGCTGCGTGCGTACGTAGAATCAACACAAAGCCAAGCAAACCGAAGGTTGATTGGTATAAAATAGTCAGCTGTTTGTGGCTGTGGAATGCAGGTGTGAATGTAAGTCTTCAGCACGCGTATGTGCGCGCTCGCTTCAGCAAACGCAAAGTCAGATCCTACCGCTTCAGACTAACAGCTCATCCCGTTGCTTGGAGGAAGTCGTAACCTTGTCTTCCATTTAGCAGCGGGATCCGCCGTGGAAATTGCTAGAGTAATAGAGAAAATACAACGATGTTGATGTTTTCCTTAGGAGGGAAGTGTAATTGTGTGAGTGTGCTCATTCATACAAAATTCTGTGTGGAAGGAAAGTGACAAAAATAAGATACGTTTTCCCAAGGCTCTGCGGAGCAAGGTATTGCAGATTTAATACCCACGGAATAATCCATAGAATAATCTGTGAGAAATCTCTGCGCTTATTTCAAATATATTGTACTCGTTATCATAAAAGGGAAAAATGCATTGTCTACCACAATGTGAATATTCTGTATCAATATTTTCTTAGGTTTATTTTAGAAAAAGTAATTTTGGTAAAGAAAAAAAGGAAAAAATGATGGTTTTACATTGCAAGAATGTTTTCCCATTTTATCATGCCTATAAATTCGTCTCAGCAGCAGCTACAGCAAACAACAGAGAAAAGTTACGTACTTAAAGTTGCCAGAGCAATTAGGAATAAGGAAGTTTTAAGCTCCTTACGTGCGTGCAGTGAAAGCCATGGCATGTCAAGGTAATTCTGAGGGAGGGCGAGCTCTTTCGTAAAGATTTTGAAATGCATTGATAGCCTTGTCCAGCTCGTGGGTGAACTAGCTGTGGCGTATCAAAAACTATCCCCTTTGCTTGGAGCTGCCTTCCTCCCACAGGCAGCATCCTGGCTGCATCTTCCTGTTAGTTTGCTTTTACAAAGAACTGTGGTGGAGATAAAACTAATCGTTCACCTTCAGAACCGTTTCTCACAGGTCAAAGCTGAACTGTTCTAATGAAATATTCTAATGAAACCCACACCGCTAGCTGTGTAAATTCTTAGGTGTGGGTAAACAGAAGTTATCACTTGCCACTGCTGTGAATCTGGCATCTTTTGAAAGCATAACTCTCTTTTAGAAGACAAAGCAAGAATTACTGTGAATTCTCTCTTCTACATTGCACTGGGAGTGATACGAGTCTTACTAGCCCATATAGATTTATAAGAGAGGATATAGTCCTTGAGAAAAATAATCTCTTCAATTATTACATTTTAATTCTCTAACCTTTGCTCTGGGTGAAGGTGCACATCCAAACCATCCCACATACTCGCTTTAAACATTAAGACTACTGGAGGTTGGGCTATGCTAAATTTGTCACCCTGACCACTGAAAGCAGCACGAAGGCTTTGTCAGGTTGTCTTGCTTTCAGCTGGTGTGGAGTTAATTTTCTTCCTATTAGCTGGTACAGGGCTGCGTTGATAACACACCGGTGCTCTATTCGTTGCTAAGTAGCGCTTCTCCTGGGCGAAGGATTTTTCAGGTTCCCATGTTTGGCCAGTGCGCAGCTGCACAAAGAGCTGGGAGGGAGCACGGCCAGGACAGCTCACCTGAACTGGGCAAAGGGATATTCTATACCTTAGGACATCGTGCTCACTGTAGAAACTACGAGGGGGTTGGTGGCCAGGGGAGTGGATCACTGCTTGAGCATTGGTCAGTGGGTGGGCAGCAGTTGCATTGGGCATCACTTGTCCTTCTCTTGGGTTTTCTTTCTCACTCTTTTTGCTATATTCATTTTTTATTGTTATTATTATTTACTTAGTCAAATGGTTCTTACATCGACCCACCAGTTTTACCTTTGTTTCTGATTCTCTTCCGCATCGCACTGTGGGGTGGGGCAGAGGAGCAAGCAAGCGGCTGCGCGGTGGTTAGCTGCTGGCTGGCGTTAAACCGCAACGAAGATCATGATTCCGGTTTGCCTGGGGGACAAGAAAAGATTGGGGTTTATGGTACTCAGATCCCGATCCCCAGTAAGGCAAACAGAAATTTTATCGGTTGGGTGCCATTTAAAAGTAAGCAAACCTTTCTGAACTGTTTGGTGTTCTTCTGTTGACAAAACCAATTAGCTATGCGTAGAAGTAGCTAAGAAATAGCCAAATAGTTATGTTAGAATAGAATAATTAGAATAGCTATGGCTGGTAAAGACCTCTTAGATCATCAAGTCCAGCCTATGACCTACCACCACCACTCAGCTTGTACTAGTGGAGAAAGAAATGAAATGTGAAACAGCTAAAGAAAAGGAGACTGGAGACAAAAGGGGAAGGTAGAAGGCAAGAGGAACCGAAGAGAACTTTATTTCTTCTTTTCTTCTGGGTCATTTTTGTGTCGTAGCAGTCCATTTCAGTACACAGTGTTGCAGATATTAAAAGAGATCAGTTATGGGTGTGGGAAGATTCACTGAATCTAATTCTTCATCGACAGATAGAAGCAGCAGCACTTTCTGAATCTGCAGGAATATTGTCAGGGAAGTGTGTCAAAAGGCAGGATTTACCCAGAGCCTAATCATGACCAGATTTGGGCAACTTTGGGCTTAATGAAGAGACTTGCTTTTATAATTTTCCCTTTTATAAAAATTTTCATTTAAAATGCCCCAAGCAGTCCCTGTCACCCCAGCAGTGAAATGAAGCTTTCCCATCCCGCCGGAGGAATGGCAGCAGTGCCACTGGCTCCTGGGGGCTGGTCTAGAGCAAGCCTCGCTCCCGACAGGAGGTGGCTTGGTGAGGAACTATTTCCAATGCTCAGAGGACCTCCATGACTTAGTAGAGATGAATCCCTGATAGTTTCTGGGAAACGGCAACTCATTTGAAAAGGGATTATGGTAGAGTCTAGGACAAATGAAGAAACTTACAAGGCTGTCTACTGCTCCGCTTTAATGATCTGGATTTCAGATGTCAGTTCATAATAAGGTTAGAATGAGACGGAAGGAAATTCAAGTTTAACCTGATTTTGACACACAGTAATTAGGCACTCCCCAAGAAGCAGATGATTTTCTATTGTAATTTAAGGTGCCCCCAAGTGATCGCCGAAACCACACTCACGATTCCTCTGTGACGTGTCTCGACAGATTCATAAATTGGAGGAAAGAAAGAAAACTTGCTTGGGTCCTTTAATTCTGCCGTATTCTTATGTTTCCACTGGAAAATGCACTTGTGCATATACATTAATGGCTTTTCCTGCTTGAGCTCAGTTACTGGCAGCACCCTGCGAGAGTAAAACCTTATATTTTTCATCTCAGCAGGCACCTGGGATCTGGCTCTGCGAATGCAGAGTGGGTAGGATTTCTATGCGCAGGGCATAGTGCACCGGTTTCCAAGGAGACAAGTACATCGTGCTTGGGTAACGGAGATCTTGGGAGAGTGAGATTGGATAAAACAGTCCTCTGTTTGTCAGCTTTCTTCCTGATTAGGAACGTAAAGTAAGAGCTCTGTGGCTTTCTAATGACTTTACAATTGGCACATGTTTACCGGCAGCTGTGGTGGTGATCAATGCACAGCACTAACATTGAGCCCCGTTACTTCTGAATGATTCCCTTGAAGGAGCTACACGAGAGAGGCCTCCTTGCACCTTAGAAATGATCATGCTGTTTGCCGTTAGTATTAAGAAATGCTCAAGACACATATATTTCCTCTCTTTGCTGTTCACACTAACTGGCCAGTGGTGGGATTGCAGCCACAGCACCACGCAGAGCTGCTCCTTGCTCCTGGGCTGCCAACCCGCATTGCTCTGGAATAAACTCTGGCATTGAAACAGCAGGGCTCAGATTAGTGAAGCAACGCTGGTTTCCATCATCAGGAATCAGAATGAGCCCTCTATGCAGACACGGTTTTTAAAGCACCAAAAGCTTGTGGTGAAAATCCTCTGGACAAGTGCTGGAAGTGGACTTGGAATTATCTCACCAGAAGTTAAACCAAAGTGCTGTCTAAACACGGTGTTCTGAAGTAATCTTTTATTTTGTGAACAATTTAAGTGGATTTTTTAGTCAAGTTACATTAAGCCCGAGTTTAATTGCGTGCCTGTGAACACATTAAATAAGGCAGAGAGCAGGAAAACTCAGTATTGTGATTTGTATCTAACGCAGATACAGTTTAAAACCCCAGTGTCTCCATGGCTTTCATGACGAGCTCTCCTACAGCTAAATGGAAGCTTTTTCTTTCTCCTCAAAGAATGAAGAAGTCATTCGTATTTTGTTAGGCGTAACTGAAGGGAGTAAGCAAAACTGCAATGATGTATCTGACAGGTAAGAGGAGACAGATGTGGACTATAAAAGCAATGACATTCCCACCACAAGGTAGGTTGCAAACCTGGATTATTCCTTACGGTGTGAATTGGAACAGTAGCACTGTCTGGAGCAGATCAGAAAGTGGATGCAAAATGCACATTCCCTACCAGGTGGTACTTTTAATTCCTTTGATGTATTCTGTCTGTCAGCTTATCCACTCTCCGCGCACATCGCCTTCCAGAATCCATCCGAAGTGTAGATAATGTGGATAGTCATGGGATTTTGTCGTCCCGTTGATAGATAGTAACGTATTTATGAAATTACTTATATGAAATCAGACCTTTCTAATCCCCGGGCTTAATAGAGAAGGTTAGCAGAATAACTCAGTTTCTTATGTGTGCCTGGGTGACAATGCTGTGAATTGCCTTCTCTCCACACTTAATTCAAGGATCATTTCCACAACTTGATTTGCTCTTGTACCTTCTTCAGATAGACTGATTGAGGTAATAGGTGGGCAAAGAAAAACAATCAATGCTCACGTCATGCTACATGCCATGATGTGCTCTGGCTAAATTATATGTAGTATTCTACGCACGTCTTTCCTCCTTGAAGAAAGACGAATGGTAAAGAACCCTTTTGGGACTGAGTAGCTGTGTAGAGCATTTCTGTAGGAGATTCCGCAGCTGCTTCTACAATTCTGCAGAAATTAATGTAAAGGAAAGTCTACGCATAGCGTGGAAGAGAGCGTGAGCGCATGAAAGAGAGTGAAAGCCTCCTCTGAAACAAGAACTCATCAGTGCTCGTGGTTGAATGTGGGTGTGGATAAGTTCAGATTGCGCTCGGTACACAGAAGATCATTTTTCTGTCTTAGGAATGTCAGGAAGCAGTCCTGCTTGCCGCACTGTGTGTAGATAGTGGGTTGATGTTGCCTGCAAAGAACAGTCAGTGGGACTTTTCTAATTTCGTAAATGCCCTAGAGCATGTAGAAATGTCTTCGCAGAGAAGACAGAGCAAATGTCACGACCGGAGGAGGGTGAGCAATAGATGAGCTCAATGTCTGTGTGTGAATGGGAGGGTGGAGAAGAGCAAAGCGAACTTGCTGAATGAAGCGCATCGGAGCACGTTAGCAGGGATTTATTTTGCAGTGCTCACATTCTTTTTTGCAAATATGCCGAGGCAGCTGAGCATGTTCTGAAATCCCATACACGTTGCTGTTATGCCTTTTGAAAACCTGCTGATTTGGAATGCATATGGTCATTTCAAAGCCGTAGCTTCGGCAGAGCACTGCGATCACAGGAGGACAATCATCGCTATGTTTGCAGTTGTTACCACAGCAGTGTGATACTGTACGAGGTGCAAGCGCCAAATGTAAAGGCTTTTATAGTCGTACTGGAACGGTTAAATAAAAGTATGTCTCGAGCACGCTAAAAGCATTGCTGTTCTCAGGTATTTTGATGGAAAATGTCTTTCCAATTACACGAAATATTTCATTGCAGCAGGTTGACTTCCTCAGAATATCGTTGAGGATAAAGGCAGCGTTCCTGGGAGAGCAAACATTACAGTTTAGCATTGCAAAACACAGCACTTCAAATACTGTTTCAAGTGGGATAAAAATTAAATATTTATAACAGGGAAAGGGAAGAGGGACATCAGAAGGAAAATGAAAATGGAATGTTTGGATGAGACACAAACATTCCCTTGTTACCGCCCCTACTCCCTTTTTCGGGAAATACTCTCACATCTGGCTTCATTTTAAAAGAGGAAGACTCGTTATATCTTCTACTAGCAAAAAAACCCCTCTGTGTATTTTTAATTATATTTAACAAGAGGCTGATATTTATTTCAGTGGTTTGGAAAATGATTTCACCAGTCCGATCTATGAAGATAATTTATAGTGGTCTTAAACGGGATTAAGTGTAGTGTTTTCTTCCAATTTCCTTCTCCTGCGGTCATAGCAAGCGCTATAGATCAGGTCAGATTCGTCTTGCTGCAGCTGGATATTTATCCGTTCAGGTAGCTGTCGATCAAGAGCTGGACTTCTTGACAGGCAGGACTGTAAAACAATATTAGAGAGGTGTCCTGCAGTGCAGCAGGTGGAATGGTGTCAGGGTTTCCCCGGCTGAGAGAGCACAGGTCCAAAGTCTCCCCTCCATCCCCGAGCTCCTGTGTGAGTCGAAGGCAGCCGGTTCCCCGCAGCGAGGCCAAGCTAGGTTAAGTGCTCGGAGGACAGCAGGGCACTGGGCGTCCTTCCACCAGATGCTTCAGACGAGCACTGTATGAGTGAATTCTGGAAGAGATCCCCAATGGACAAAGTTAATCAAGTTCCGGCCTAATTAAACCGTATTACTGCTGTTTTATCTTTCTTCCTGTGGTGTCCAAGACAATAAGCTACAATAGAGGAGGCCTGGTGCTGTAGTTTTATGCATCTCTTAACAGGTCAAATAACTTTGCTATATGAGCGTTGATCATATGGAGAGACAAAAGGCTAAGATTTGTTAGCTTGATCCCTCCTGCCAAGTTAATTTGAGTACCTTTTTCACAGTGCTAATTAAAGCATATTTCATTCTTTTCTGTTCTATAGTAACTGAATACTAATAGACAGAACTGTTAAAAAGGTGAAACCTATTTTAAATTACTTCTGCATCGTACACAAAATGTTGTGATTTATGAAACATTTTGCAATTTTGGTTTTAAAGAAACCCAAATTCATCTAAGCTCTCCATCTCTACAAGATCTCTGATGATCACCCGAACACACTGAGCGTCACTTGACTCTCTTGTATTATTTCAGGTTTGCTAAAGGAATACAGACAATTCAATGGTGTTCAGTGCCTGGTGTAAAATATATCAATATATTTCCCCTTTATTCCTTTCACAGTAGTATAGCCGTAAACAATAACCGTAACAACATAAAAACATTTAAGAAAGTGGGGCAGTTTTGGACAAACTTAGAACTGATAGACAGAAATTTTAAATAATACTTAATTCTTGGTTTATTGCTATTGAAATAAACACAAAGCTTAATTCCAGCTTTCTTTTTATCGCTAGACAGTGTAAAGGGCTTATTTTGGCATGTCCTGTAATTTTCTGGTGAGTTTTGCATGCCTAGTATTTCTCTCTAAGTTCAGAATTCACCCAGAATCTCCATTTGACTTGATTTCTTTTATTTTCAAACAAGTCTTTGGCATGCTTCAGGGAAAGACTTGAAAAAACAACTGTAACTTCTCAATAGCTATTAGACTAAACAATTAAAAATCAGAGTACAATTAGTTTTTAGTATTGGTAGCTCACGCTTTGGAAATAATATCTTGGTCATGAATTTTCACTAATTTAAATTTACCAGCGTAACGCAGTCAATGAAAGACTAGAACCTTTTTTTTCCCCTCCTTAGTAAACAACTTGAGTCCTCTGCTGAGAATTCTTGTTCAATTTTGTACCCAAAAACACCTTGGAAAGAAATCAGAAGTGACTAGAAATACGGGCCAGATTATGGTCTTGTATTGAATTAAAGCAAGTACAATTAGTCTGAAAGCAAGAGAATAAGAATTATATTAACTGTTATGAGAGCATAATATAGTCTTTTGTTTTCACCCTGTTTGTGGCATGCAAAGTATGTATTTTTTTATTTCTGTAGTGCATTTGTTTTAATAACCACTGTTACCTTTTAATTAATACACCAAATACCAGAATGTCAAGCTACTAAAATTGTTTTGATTTTTCCCCATCAGCTCAAGTCTCCCCTCTCCTAGGAGACCATCACAAAAAACCCCAAAACAAAACCAAACCCCAAAACCTTCAAACCAAAACCAACCAGAAATGAATGACCTAATATTTTTAGCTGAGGGTGATGAGAATTGACACTTGCTCTTCCTAATCACTCAGGAAATTGTGAGCTGCTTTCAGTTATCTAAGTGCTAGAACTATGAGGCAGAATGAACCGCCACTACAGGGTGGCAGGAGACACCCGGTTACTTCCACTTTGGGCTTCTGATGCTAGAGGCTCTTGAGGGTTTTGGCTTTCACAGAACAGCTGCTCAGTATTTTGAGAATCTGAAAATTGTCTAAAACCATCCGCAAACCTCATACCTGAAAAAAAGGTACCTTCCGAGAAATGGGAATTCCAAACTGAAGGCAATCTAAACCAAGAGTCACTTTTCCAAAGCTTAGGTTTCATACAGCTCCTTTCAATGTTTTGTCCTGGCAAGTCAGTCTTCAGTTTGCCCACAAATTCATCATATCTGGAAAATAAGCAGAGCATCCGTGAGAGTCTCTTGCAGGGTCACCATAACTGAAAATTGTGGTTTGGCTGATGAGCTGCAGAAGACCCCTGACTGGCTTCCCTGAGCAGTTTGTCCACCAGGGACTGTCTAGAACCTCTTTCTTGGTCCTGCGCTATGGCCCTGAATTTGTGCCTCAGAAATACCGCTCCCCATATTTCTCCATTATACTGCTGATGGGGCAGGGAGGGTAGGAGAAGAGACAGAAATTTGTCAAAAATCAGACAAATTCCCATTAAAAAAAAAAAAAAAGTTTGGTAAAACTTCTTGGAAGAGTAGAGTTTTCTAACAAAATGCTTTTGATTGATAAAACACAGATTAACTAGAATACTGTTGACCATGTAATTAGCCAGAAGGAGGGGTGATCAAATGTTGAGGATTCAATCTAATAGCGAGAAGAATTTGCTCATCAGTCTCCTAGTGACAGGGAGAACTGTTTGTGAAAGTCGTGACAATCTAGCAGGTTAGCTTCAAGTGACAGATATAACTTATAAATAACTGTTTTTAGAGCCTTTATTAAATAGTTTGATGGTGATTTACTAAAGAAAGCTGCTATCTCTAGATGTGCTAGAAGTCCATTCATCTGTCTGTCAACTTCTCTTTCAGCCTGTTTAGGCTGACAATAGGAGAGACCTCAGACAACTCTGTTACCGTCAATGTACACCTAAATGTGTGCGCAGTTAAGTTTGTGCCCTCTTAGAGGGAAGGCTGCAATATCATCTCAGCCCTCCTGGGAGACTCCAGAGAATCGGCTCTTGAGAAACCTGCAGAAAAGCAGCCTGTGTAAATGCTGCTAGTTGTGCAGTTGCCTTTTTCTTGTCCGATTTGCTGTCGTTGATAAGCAGAAATGCCTGAATTGCAAACTTCTGAGAACTGCTCGGAAAGAAGTAAGGCCGTTATGTGAAGGGAGAACCCAAATCAACTGCCCGAATACTACTTGCCCCCTCTGTCACGTAGGTTGTAACAACAGCCCAAGAGGTGGTTTCCCAGGCTTGGCACATTTGCTGCGCCAGCTGTAGGCACATTTTGGTTGGATTGGTGACAAGTTTTGCAAATCTTGCAATGACACAAAGGACCGGATATTCGTTTTCAGAAAATATTTTCCTCTCTATTTCCTCCTCTCTTTCCCTGGTCCCTGCCTGTGCTTCCAGGATTCTACAATATCTGAAATGACTGTGTCAGAAACGACACAAAACTACATCCCGCAGGGTGTTACCACCGCAGGAGAAGATGACTGAGGCAAGCTCAGGCTGCCTGAATTTCTACAAGCGCACTGTCATGTCTCATTCATTCCCTGATCACTGCTGCAGGACCAATGATTTCTCCTATCACTATAGTTTATTTTTTGAGGGAAGGCTCATTTGAATTCTAATAATAATAGAAGTAAATGAGTTTGGGCATGCTGAACTCAGATGGAGCTATTTGGGTTTCTAATTTGGTTTCTGTACAGTAATTCAAGCGATACACATATTCTGGCTCTGAGCATTCTGGCTTCTTCTAATGGGGCTCGCAGAAGTGTGCGTTTGGATTGGGCAGCCCCCTGTAGCTCTGTCTCTCAGCTTCTCCGCACCAACCTGCTGATGAACTGAGACCAGACACAATGAGGTTCCTCTGCTCCCTCTTTTCCTCTGCAGACTCTCTGGCAGGTGGCTTAGAAACCCAGGAATTGCCTTTCCGACCATCCAGTCTGACCTCAGGCGTTGCACAAAGCTATTGCCTTGCTGCAACAGCACGTCTTTTCTCTCACATGAGTTATATTGGTTGCATTGTCACTTTATTCTGTAACACGTTTTCTCCCTGTCCTTTATCAGCTGCGGCTGTCGCAGCCTTCCCTGGGCTAAAGGAAGGAGAGCACAATGCACGCTAAGAGAAATGTCGTGGCCCTTCCAGACATTCATTCTCGGCAAGCTTTTTTGCAAGAAGTGAGAAAAGGGCCGTGATCTGTATAGAAAATACGTATGGTGGGGGAGTAGCATTGTAGCTACAAGATTCAATAGCATTTACTCAGGCAATACTTTTGAATTGAAAGGATCGCAGAGTGCAATCTATAAGGACATACATCTCGAGGGGGAAGGAAAAAGTGCTGCTGGGGTTGTACCGTTGGTTTTCTTATCACACACACACAAAAAATAACTAGTGTTCAAGGGGACTGAGGAAGTCCGGTAAGTCTGTAATAAAAAATGTCTTAAAGTATTACACAGATCAAGTAAACCGACTGGACAAGTTTTATAGATGTTATTTCTCATGTCTCGAGTCCACTGCTTCTGAAAATAGTTCTAGTTCTGCAGCGCATGAGGCAAGAGGCTGCTGTCATCTTAAATAACCTGGGGAAAAGTGAGAATTACAGAAATAAAAATTAGATTAGAAAAAGAAAGAAGAAACAAGACAGGCTTTCATTCAGATTGTGGACCCTTACTTCCCTCTGAGCTCCAGAGAAGTCGAGGTGTCGATAAAATTAAAGCAAGAGGGGGGAGATTCAGTCATTTTGTTTCATTTTCAAAAGAAGTGTGTCCGTCTTTGGAGGTAAAATACATCAGCGATTAAAGGAATAACAGGAAAGCTAACTGTGAGGTTATAGAAAAGGGTTGAAGACCACCTCACAATTGTATTAAGCACGGACAACAGGTGGCAGGACGAGCGGGCTGCCGTAGAAACTGGAACTTAAGAGCGCTCCTCCTGCTCTTTGCCTCTTCCAAAGATGCAGACAATGCCAGCTTCTGACCCCCTTTTTTCTGCTGGTGCTTCTCTTTCTTCCTTCTTCCACCAACCTTCATCTAGTGAAGTCTCCATCTTTTCATTGCTGAAGACTGAAGGCCTCTATATGTAGCTGGAACAAGATGTAAGAAAATGTCTTCACAGTGCTACAGAAGTTTATTGAATGGGCACTTCTGCAAACAGGAGTCCAGAAGCAAGAAAAAAACAAATGGTGTAACACTTAAAAACAGGTTTAAAAGAATTAATGGGAAGACTCATACACAATTTTTTTAAAAAAATCCATCCTTAAATTTAAGGTATTTTATAACCTAGTGGAATATGATTTCCTATGAGCTCATACCTAATGCTTTTCTAATCCTTATTTGTCTTCTTCCCTTGCTTCTTGTAGATAACACGCCTATCGGCTGCTGGATAAGCACTAGGAGACTTCCTGGCTGGTCCCTGGCTTTTACCTGATAAATCTGTGCTGGATTGTAACTGACTTTCATCCAGAGAGTAAGTAATTTTCTCTACTTGATACAGTTGCTAGCTAACATTTTTAGAGGCTGCATATATTTAACAGTTACCTCTGCTGAATTTTAATTTTAAACTGCCCAAATAGTGCCAAAAATTATTAGTGAACGGACTGGAACGGATCAACGTAGATAGACAGTGCAAGTATCAGTTTTGCTGGGAACCAGTATGAAATTATGTTAACAAGATGTCATTTTAAAGAAGGGCCATCTCAGTAAGTGCTGATTATCTTCTCCCATGTGTTTTAAGTCTGGGCCTGCTTGTCCAGAAAGAAGAGACAGTTTTTTAAAGAGTTTGCTTTACCTTGCTCATCACGTATGTATTTTAGTTAAGGATGAAAATAAAATATTTAAGGTACCAGAAGAACAAGATGACTTGCAATGACTGTTCCCCCAAAAGACTTTTTCCAGACTCCTTGCATATGTTGGTGGAACAAAGCGACGCATTTGCTGAAGTAAAAAGACTCGGTGCCAAAGGGCTGTAGGACACGTTGCTTCCTCCCACAAGGCCGCAGCTGCCTGCTGCAGGATGCGCTCGTCACTTTGCTATCCCTTTCCTTAAATAATAAATGTAATTAGCATTGTTTCCTGGCCTACATGGCTAGGACTGCTGGGCTTTCAGCTGAGCTATGGTTTTGAGCAGGCTGATGGGTTTAGTTCAATGAGAACTTGCCGATCACCTGCTATGCTTATTCATGGGATTAGACCTTACCCAGGACCTGAATTTTAAATAAAATCACGGTTCACATTTTATCTTGAAGGAAAGAAATTGTTCTAGTCAGGAATAATTTTTTGAAATCCAGCTTATAATTTATCTTCTTTTTGTTGCTGGTCAGTTGCAGGAAGTTTGAAATTATCCTGAATGTAATGTAGTCACTCTAACTATCACTTGAGTAATTTCTGTGAATAAGTTTTAGCTTAGGGTTTGTTTCACTTGTAAAATTCAAACAGGCCAGGTAACCGTCTGCTCTCTGTCCAGCTAAACTCTCCTGAACGAACTTTCTGCTAAAGCCAGGTAAAGGTTCCGAGATTTCTCTTTGCCTGGCCCCTAATATTTGTTCGCGATGCATTATACTCACTTACTTACAAACAGTGCACAAGAAGCGTTGGACACAGTAGAAGTAAACTAATGTGTTCATGCAAATAAATATCCATGGTTAAAAATACCACCTGTGCATCGCTGCATCTTACACCTTGTGTTAATAAAAAATGTGAGTGGCGCAGGGCTATAAGAATGTAAATTCCTGTTAAAATAGTCAAATCAAGAACTGGATGGTTTGGGGGGATATTACTAAGCTAAATATTGATGTACTGGGCTCTCTGAAAGAAAAAAAAGTGATTAAATGAGGCCAGAGAATCTGATCCAGTGGTGTCTTCTTGTTTAAAATCTTCTGATTTAGCTGTGGCATAGGACAATGTATGTACACTTATATGCGCGAGTTATGTCCTGCACTGGTACTTAACATTAATGAGAGAAGAGCAACTGCATTTTAAAGTGGTTTCTACTACAAGGTAGTGGTGATATCTGTGCACTCTTGCTGTCTGTCCATAAATTCAATACCTGCATGTAGCAGGTACAAAACTTCTCTGTGCGTTGAAGCAAAGAAAATAAATTTGTGGTGTGCTATGATTAGAAAGAAGCTGCCATTTGAAGACGCTTAGAGGTTTGGAGCATTAACTTTAGTCCTGGGAGAGAGGGATGGAGATAAGGCAATTATAGATGCATGCTAAATTAATTAATCCCACAGCTTTATCACACAGATGATGTTTTTGAGAAACAATTTGCAGGAAAAAAAAAATTTCCTCTTACTCATCTGCATATGGGGTTTTCTGTTCAGTGATACGGCTGAACTGGTAGCTTCTGAATCTGCTCGAAACTGAAAGTGTACCAGAGATGGAAAAGTGGAATGAATACCTGTGAGAATCACGAGGGCTTTGTCAGGGTATGCAAAGACGCAGTTAGATAAACAAAAGCTCAGCTTGAATCGAAATTGTCCCGAGATATCGAAAACTACAAGAAAATGTTCTTCAGGTGTGTAAAAAACAAAACCAGGAGGAAGGTATTGGCGCACTATTAAGCGGTAGAGATTAATTAGTCACCAACAGTGAGGTTCTCACCACTTTCTTCACTTTTGGACCCCGGGCTATGGTAACAAAAATCGAGGTTAATGCATACGCAGACCTACCATCAGGCAAGGACGAGTTGGTCTGTGAACTATGCAACTTGACCCCTACAAATCGATGGGCCTGAAATACTGCGTTCAGTTTCCGTCTCTGCTATACAAAAAGATGAGGACAGGCTGGAGAGGCTCCAGAGAAGGACCTCAGAGATGATCAGTGGACTGGGAAGCTGCCGTATGAGGAAAGGCTGAGCGAGCAGGGTCTGTTCAACCTTGAGAACAAGGGTAGAAGTTACTCCTGGGGAGATTCTGATTGCACACAGAAGGAAAGTTTTTCCCAATGAGAACAATCAGCCACTGGAATTGTCTCCCCAGGGAAGTAGTGAGTTCCCCAACATTGGACGTGTTTAAGATTCAGCTAGACAGGTTGTTGGGCCATTTCATCTAGGCTGTGCCAAGAAAGGTTGAGCCAGATGATCCTTGATGTGTGTTCCAACCTAGTACTCTACGATATGTTTTGTTTAGCGTCATGGATACAGAAGATTAAATTCTGGGGTAAAAGCTTATCTATTTCTATGCTATAACTTCTGTTGTCTTTTGTGTCTGTAAATTGCAAAAGGCAAATATTTGTATTTTTCAGTGGACCTAATGCATTCCTCTGGTTGCAAATTACCACAGATACTGGACTTTAAAATTGACTGTTCTCTCTATACCAAACTGACATATTCTGGATAGATTTGTGGCTCTTTAATATGGAGTTGTAGAATAATTCAACTCAAATGATGTTAAACATCCAAACACCGAGCAATTAATACAACCGAGTTTAAGGTGTCGAAGTCTCAATTAACTGTCTAGGGTGGAGCGTAGCTAATGGAGAGAGGTGGGAAGTGCTCGGGCCTCACATGAGGCTCACATGCCGCCTCCTGGGGATATGAGCCCCTTCTGCAATACTTGTGTTCTTCACCGGCTTTAAGGAGAGCCTAGAGAAACTACCTCACACAGAAATCTGCACTAGCCGAGGGAAAAGGATAGTTCAGATTAAGGCTTTTAACTTCTTTTTTACCAGAATCGCTAAGGAAAGCAGGATCATTTACGCGTACTGTTTATGCACACACACAGAGAGGCACGTGTATGCCTCCGGTGCGTTTGCCAGGCTCCGAACCAATTTAGAATAATTGCACTTCACAAAGAAAAGGGGCTGGGCTGGTACATGGGGTTATGACATACTGGCAGTTCTCCCAGCCTGCCAACACGTACAATCGAATCTCATTTTTCATTTCTGCTCCTGCTGTGAAAAATAAGCTTTATAAACATTTCTCGAAGTGCAGACTGATGCAGCGATGCCCGCCCGCATTTGCAACCTGAACCGGCTCCAGTAAGAGATGTGAACTGGTCCTTTCATTTCCACGGCTGATTCAGGGGTTACATGGTAGGGGTGCAGAAGTGCTACTTTGCAAGAGTGGGAAGGGATCACATCAGGAAGATTTACACATCTGTCTCTCAGAGGCCTTTCCTTTCCGTGCGGATGGAGTTAGTTTAACAGTGCATCTCTGTTTTCTTAAAGTCATAAATAGCGTCCCTACATGTTAGCGCGTCTCTCGCCCATCTCGCACTTCATTTTTATGCAATGAATAGATGTCGAGTCTATATTTCTGTTTTGTGACGCTATTAATACTCTTTCTGCATCTGCATAGTACGAACAGTATTTTCACCAGCTTTTGAATTGGATTTTGTTATAGGAAGAAAGTCTCTTTACCGTATTCTAAATTAAACTTTCATGTCTTTTCAGCCCCGCATACATTTTTTCATCATGGATGATACTGAAAATATTAAAGAGTTCATTAAAAATTATGATTAATTAATTTTATTACAATGGGACTTGGAAGTGCCTGCTGAGACAGGAGACCTATTGCACTGGGCACTGTAGGGACACATAAAAGAGTGAGTTTCTGCTTCAAAGAGATGAAAATTGAACCAGAAAAGACATGTTTCTCTTGGCTTCAATGAAACCGAATAAGGGCTTTTGTGATATTCTCGAACAAGCTGGAAGCCCCATGTTTCACTGAAACGTTCACTTTTTCATGCCGCAGCTTCATAAAAAATATATATAATGAATGAAGCTGGATTCAATTTTCAATTAAAAGAATCTCAGACTATCTGCTGCTCTGTCTCCCCACAGCCTGCTCCTTTTGCTTTCTTCATTCTTCCTGTGCAGGAACTATACAACAGCCCGATGTCCTCTGTTCAAGCAAACCTTTTCAAACAGCTACATTTGTGTCTCGTCATCACATTTCTAATATTGAATTTTCACATTTCAAAAGGTATTTTACTTCTCGTTTTTGTTCGCGCTGTAGTTATGTGAAAAATATTCAAAACTTTCAAAGTAGTGAGAAAGAAAAGGAGCAAGAAGAGAATGGCCTCCTCTCTCTCATTCTCCTTTCTACCAGCGCTATTAGCAAAGGAGTTAGCAAAATGCTGTGCGAGAAGTGCAATAGTTAGAGACCATGCTCTCTCTTACCACTAGCCCTGAGTCATTTTTTCTTCGCTGTACAATAGGAAGAGAAAAAAGGAAGGAAGCAGAGCTGAAGGTTATTGCCTTTGTTGATGCAAAGGCAGAGAGAGAAGTCTGCCGTCAAAAATAAGGTACATTGACAAGCTACCACGTTCACCAAATAAATCTTGCATTGTGCTCAGATTTAGCCTTACATTTCCTAAGTTGCTGCTCTGCATCTAGTGAGATGTTCCTCCAAGCTCTCTCCTACCAGCCTAAGGAGTTGGGAAGAAGTTGAAATGGGATGGAAAGGAGGGGCTATATGTGTGGGGCAGCCCCAGAGGGGGCCGGGCAAGCTGTGAAGTGACTGATCAGTGCAGACAGTGACGGAGCAAGTTCCAGCCAAGTGTGATGGCTTCTAAGAGGAGACGGCTTTGTTTCAACTTGACTGTTGTTCCCTGATAATCTGTGAAGCTGGAGCGGAATTCAAAGCAACATTGGTCTGAGCGTTAAGCTAATGCACAGTAGTTCCTTGCAACTTGCTCTGATCTCCAGCGCCTTTAATCTTGCAGTAAACTTTGATTTGATTTCTCTCTCTGTTACACCTCCCCAGGGAGACAGAGGGTAGGCATGTGGCTGAAGGAAGCTGCCCAGGCCAGTTGAAGTACGGAGGGGCCTGCTTGAGGCCACTGTGAAGAAAGAAAGGAAAGCATTTCGTGCTCTCTATTCTATTTTCTCTTAGAAAAACAAGCTGACGGCTTTAAATCGAGCAAAACAAGTGGCTAAATAACCTTCTCAAAATGAACTACTGAACAGGAACACAATCTCTCCCATGAATTTCTGTGGCTGACAACCAGGTTCCCCGTGGTGTCTCTCTGACACACAAAACCGTTATTTAGTTTTCTGTGGAATCCAGTGAATTATATTAGCTGACTCAGAAACTCCACAAGGACTGCTTCTGTCTGCTGCGAAACGCCTGCCTTTCAGGGGGGTAGCTGTTGTTTCCCGCTGTAAGCACGAGGTGCCGCAGTCCCAGATCAGTTGTGAGGCTCAGGCAGACTAGGCCTAGCTGGTCCACACCCAGGCAGCAGGTCTCAGGGGAGGCCTGGGTGCAAAGCGAGAGCCAGCTGCTTCCCCACATTGCTTTTTGTCAGCACCTAGCTGCTGCTTCTGGGGGAGGCTGCACCGTCAGATGAAGCAACTTGCCATGCGCAGCCGTGCCAAGCTCTGGCAGAACCTCATTTCGTGAGGGGCAGGCCCAGCTTTCTCCCAGCTGGGTGATGCTGCCCAGTGGCAGAACCACAGAATGATCACAGAATGGTTTGGGTTGGAAGTGCCGGTCATCTAGTCCAGCCCCCCCTGCAGTAAGCTGGGACATCTTTAACTAGAGCGGGTTGCTCAGAGCCCCATCAAGCCTGAGCTTGAATGTCTCCGGGGATGGGGTATTTACCCCCCCCCTGGGCAACCCGTTCCAGTGTCCCACCAGCATGGCAGCGTCCCGCTTCTATTTAGCACGTGCTGTTCGCAGCCTTGTGTTTTACTTGGTCTAGTGAAAACTTGGGATCACTTGGGATCTACCATGGGAGTCGCCCCTTTAGTGTTTCCTCAGGAAATATAAACCAGGCAGCCTCTTGCCTCCTGTCCAGCTATGGGGCCAAACACAGCCTCTGAAAATATTTCAGGCTGTGTGCATTTCTTTCCCATCCCCAAATGTTAGGGAAGTTGTTTTGTGGTTGGTTTTTTTTTTAGATATCCTTGTAAATTCAGTTATCCTTCTGTGGCAATCTTGTAACCTTCTATATTCATTTTTGCGCAATTTTAAAACACTGAACAAATCTGTAACGGAAAATGAATTGGAATCCTTCAACATTTTCAAAATGCTTTCACTGTTTTTCTCCTTCCTGTATCAGGAATTTTATTGTAACTGATATTCCCCATTTCTGTTGGGTGAATTTATATCTTTTTTCTGAAAAAAAAAAGGCGAAAATTTCTGACTTAACTTGCTGAGGTGTAACTGGGGTGGACCTGTGCCCCCTACTCTTGTGGATTATTTAGGAAACATTTATTTAGGAAATTTAGCGTAGTAAGATGGAGGCCTCACCTGGAGCACTGGGGGCAGCTCTGGGCCCCTCACTGCAAGAAGGATCTGGAGGGGCTGGAGCGGGTCCAGAGGAGAGAGACCAGACTGGGGAAGGGACTGGAGGGGAAATCTTATGAGGAGAGGCTGAGGGAGCTGGGGCTGTTCAGCCTGGAGAAGAGGAGACTCAGGGGAGACCTTATCCCTCTCTACAACTCCCTGAAGGGAAGGTGTCGGCAGGAGGGGGATGGGCTCTTCTCTCAGGCGATTTGTGACAGGACAAGAGGGCACGGCCTGAAGCTGCACCAGGGGAGCTTCAGGTTGGCTGTTGGGAAGCTCTTCCTCACAGAAAGGGTTATAGAACCCTGGGATGGGCTGCCCAGGGAGGTGGTGGAGTCACCGTCCCTGGAGGGGTTTAAAGACAGACTGAATGCTGCACTTAGTGGCAGGGTTTAGCTGAGTGGTGGTGGTAGGTCACAGGCTGAACTCGATGAGCTCAGAAGGCTTTCCCAGGCTTAAATATTCTGATTCTATGATTCTGTGGAGTGTCTTTAGCTGCTCTTCAAATAGCTTGGCAGCACCTGAAGCCCATAGGTGAGCCCTTTACGCCGTGCTGCAGGGTGCTGTGCCGTGCAGAGGAGCCTTTCCAGCACCCTCAACGCCTGCCTCACCTCACCTGGGCTGCAGCTCTGCTCTCCCGGCCTGTGGACGTACCAAGGGACTCCAGTTAGCTGAACTGTCAGCAACGGTAAATCCACCAACAAGCTTTTAATAAATAGGATAGTCCAAGAGAGACGTCTGGGTTAAATTTGAAGTGAAGGTGAAAGCAGGAGGTGCGTTTCAGGCGCAGCTGTATGAGATTTGCAGAAGGAGAAAAGAAAGTAGGCATAATAGGATGAGTGGTTTGGGGTTTCTTTCGTTGGTTTGCTTTTCAGGTGCCTCAGATGCTTCACGTTCTGCCGTTTCCAGATTCTTGGTGTGTGCCTCGGTTTAAATTTTCATAATACTCATCTCAACGCTTAGCTGTGTCATGTTACGTTACCCTGTAGCACCACACATCAAAACTTAATAACAGAACAAACACAACAATCGCTCTAAACTAATGCTGCCCCGCTTTCATTATTCAGCGAGTTACATCATGGGCTGCTGACAAAGATGATCTCGGAACGAAATTTAAAGGCATATTTACATAAAACCTCTGTGTGTGTGTATAAGTTAGCTACTTTGGTGTTCTTTTTCTGTGCGCTCTATTCTCTTGGGAGAAAAGAGACCTCATTCAGTATGTTAAGAAAAGGTAGAGGGAACAGGTACAATCGTGAATTCTAAAAGAAGTACTTTATACACGCAACATACGTCTTTAAACTCTGCTTCTTTCATTTTGCAAAGGTTTTTATCAACCTTCTGGTTAATATTGCCTGATTTTAGAACTGTAATTCGTAATATTATTCTACCTTCATAAACGAGTTTATCAGGAGGGAGATAGTGCAGTGGCTCAATGAGTTAAAGCAAGATTGTACTGCTATTGTACAGTGAATTATTTACAGTTAGTGTCTTGATTTAGGGAAACCGCAAGACAATCTCAGTAGCTTTCTCTTTTTCTTTCTTCGCAGAAATGTTGGGAGAACCAGTGCGAATGGTAGAATTTGGCAAAATACTGAGCGCGCAAATGAACACAGTAATAAAATAAACAGGCAAGGCAATCACAATACTAAGTCATACTGATCCTTCACTTGGCGTGTGTGGGTTTAGCGCTAATTATTTACGGTACTTCATACTGTGATAATGAATATTCTTCGATACGTTTTGGAAGGGTAATGAAGTTCTGCTGCCAGATTCTGACACCTTTATTTTTAATTCTCTATCAGTTATCCTGTACATGGCCCCGCTGACTTAAGAAGGAGCACCATGTCTCTGAACATGGGAAAGAGAAACAGACTTTGGTTGTCAGAAAAGAAAAAAGAAAGGAAGAGAAAAAAGAAAAAAATAAGGCGTATGACATAGGACAATCTGGATTAATGAAAAGTTTTGCACTGATATTCTGTGGAAGCAAGTTATACATCTATTTTGATTTCAAGAGGTGTCTTGCTGGAAGAGGTTGTCAAAAAGAACTCCAGCAGAGGACACAAAAGCATTTAGAAAAGGCACAATGAATTTTGACTGCCTTTGAATCTATTTTGCAAAGCTATTGCTGTTCCCATTTCGACGCAGGTGGAGCAATAATAAATATCGAACAAAGCAACTCAATGTGTATTCAGAGCATTTCAATACGTGGAAAGTTAAATGCAAGAAAGAAAGCAAGCTTGCAGAGTCAGACCTATTGACTCCTGCTACTTCTATTCCTCATTGAAAATGAGTGGTGGATGGCACACAAAGATCTGCAAGATATTTACATTACTGCGATTAACATATAATAAGAAGCACACTCAGTAATGCAACTTTATTATTTAACCAAATCAATAATCTTTTACATCGCAGGAATATAATTCAGCTATAAACCTTGGCACTTTCTTTCGTTTTCAGTGCCTAAATTTACACGTCGATTTTCAGACTCAGCAGAGCCGTATTATTTCCCTACCTGCCATTTATCCCCATAGGAAGGATTTTGTGCCATGAATGACAGAAAAAGGCTGCCCCTTCTGTGGAGGACAGGCAGTGGGAGGACTCCACAGTCAAGATGTGAGTCCTGGCTTGCGCAGGTGCCATCCCCTGCAAACAGCAAGTATGGCACCAGCAGCTTTTTCTCTGCCAGTCCTCATTCAGAACCTTTTAAAGATCACAGTATATGCACAGCCTTCCTCCCATGAAGTTTTCTCCCACTGTCCTTATATTAGATGCTTAAAGAAAATCACTGGAGAGAATTTCATGTTGCTCAGCCAGAGCAGCAGCTGAGGCTGAAGCCTGCCAGGCACTCAGCAGAAGCTATCCTAATGAATCCTCCTTCAGAAGCAGGCTAGATTTTGCATAATTCCTACTTCAACCAGAAATCCAAAGCAGATCCTTGATGATCTAAAGGAAAACCAAATAAACAAAACCTGAACATATTGGGTCGTTATAAAATGCAGCTAAAAATCACAAGACCACAGAGAAAATTACTAATGCTCACTTCACTGCTTCTGTCTGAAGAAAACCAACCAACCAACCAAGCAAAGTCCAAAGTTAGTCCAGAAGTGCAGTGGATGTGCCTTCTGTCCAGATCTAAAGTGCTTTGAGACCAGTGGCAGATACCTCGTTACCTTCTCTGGCTTTTGGGTCAAGTCATCCAGTATAAATGCCTCTTTTATCTCTAAGGCACTATCTTAGTGCCTTACAACAGATGATAAAAATTCGGTATCTCTCTTTCGTCTTGAAATTTTCAGGGGTTTATGTGTTTGTTTTTTTTCTGATCCCACCTGAGTATTCAGCAAACAGGCTGGCACATCACTGCTTGCTTTTGGTCATTTGATCTGTCCTTCGGGCACTCATGCGGGCATTTTTCATTTCAGATTATCCTCATTCACGGTGCGCAGCAGCACTTTCCCAAAGCTGGTTCAGACCCTTAGAGCAAAGCGAAGAAGTGGATTTTAATTTTGAGTTGCAGCTGCTGTTGTCAAAGTTCAGTGCATTAAGCACGGGGTTTGTTTTCATTGCTCTCTCTTAACACCGGGAACTACATTAGCTACAAAACACATGTGCTTCAAGTATAGCAAAGTAATGGAGAAATATATTGTTGCTGTTATTTGAAATGTCACACAAGATCTTGGATTCATTTCAGCAGCACAATGAAGCCAACCTGCAGTTTTCACAAAGGAATAGTTTTAGATGCTTGAAGTGAATAGATGAAATGTCCTGTTTTCTTCTGCTGTTGCTTCACAGCAACAAAACAAACAACTGCCTCCGTGTCGTAGCAATGAAGATCGCCGACTTCTAGCTGTCTTCAGTTTCACGGCGGTTCAGGGGAGAGGATTTGATGATCCCCCCTTGTCTAGAGCCATACCCGCTCTGTTCAATTTAATATGCTTTGCGTCATCTTTTACTCATCTGTTTTCTCTGCTCAAAAAAGCCATTATACTGCAACTAACTGCGGTATTAAACTGTAACTTGAATAAAATCACGTGGGAAATGGAATGAGCTGGAGAAAAGCTCACAGTATATGTAAAGGATGACTTGGGCATCAAACATACGTTAAGGTGTAACTTCCCCAGCTGGCTAGCATAGAAAGGGCGGTGTTACTCACCCTGGTGAGGCTGAAGATGTGCAGCCTATAATGTCAGTCTCTCTCTTTGCTCACTCACCCTATATTGCTTCTGTTTTCACTGGTAAAATGTTCATCTTTTCTACTCTACTTTCTGAGTCTTTTTCTTACCCAGTTCATTCCCTGGCTGTGTTATTGAATAGGTGAGACAATACCCAAGACAATTTCACTGCCTGGCTGGAAGAAAGGAATAGGGAAGATTGGTGTTGCTATGGAGCAACGTTAAGATTGCTTCGATCCCCTTAGTATCACTGGCTACAGAAGGTTTGCTTTTCAGAAGCTGCAATAATCCTGTTTTTTAATTTTAATTTATTTTTTTTTTCCATCCTTGAGTTAAAAATGTAAGTTCTCTGGAAACAGAAATATTAAAAAGCAATAATGTAAACTGTGGTAAAGTTCATCCTGTGTATCTGATTGTCCTCTTCCACAGAGACATACTTAGCGCCGCCCTTTCTGTGGGCGTATACATTGCCATATACGCACACATGTATCTGTGTTAGTACTTATATATATATATTTATTACACTTTTCGTGCATGCCCAGAAAAATACCAGTGTATTTATGGAGCGCCAAGGTCTCAGCATCCCAGTGGAGTGCTCTCTTGTATGCTGCCCACAGGCCATTTGTAGCCATGGTGCGCATGGCTGTGGAGTTCCAAAAGAACAGCAAGGTGAAGCTAACAACCTTGTCCGTGTGTAGAATGACCTCGTGGCACCTTTCTCTGTCCCCTCTTTTTCACTACAGACAGCAGCCCACACTGATTTTGTCCAAAGTGTTCCAACTTGGTTGACTTGGGCAATCATCTGCAGGGTGCTGGTGAGGCCCTGGTGCAGGCTTGGGGCGGTGTACCCCTCCCAACTGAGCCAGGGATGCTTTAGCACGTGTCCTTGGCTCACTCACGGCATCATTGGCAGGAAGCAGAGGTTGGACCTTCTCTTTCTCGGCAACCTGAGCAGAACCACGCTGAACAGGCAGACTGCTGACAGGCTTTCAACCAACTGCCTTAAGTTAAAAGCAAGGTCATCTCCAGGACTAGAATTGCAATACAAACCCAAAACTGTCACCTAGACGCATCTCCAGTAGACATACTTAAGAGGTGAATATTATGGAAATCTTTTTTGAGTTTAAAGTGGCGTACTGAGTGTTCAGTCCTGTCATCTCATGCAATTACATATCTAAATCTTGTTAGTGGAGGATTCCTTTGTTATGGAAGAAGAACTAAACCACTATTTGAACAACTGGCTATGACCGATGAAATGGATATTATCATATTACCAAGCAAAGATTTGTAATCAAACAATAGGGGTTTTTTTATGGTTTGTTAAAGAGGAATTCATAGCATCAAACTGGTTCCTAATAAGCAGCTGTTCATGATACAGAAGAGAAAACATTTTTACACTTGGCACCCTTATTGGAAGTCTCAGCTGGAAAGCCAAGGAATAAATAAAGGCAGAAGCATACGAATGCTACTGTGACACTCACTAGTTCCTCTACTATTTCAGAACTAAATTTTCTGCTTAGGCTGGCTCTGCAAGAAGTTCCTTCAGTTGCAGCTGGGGAACATTCATCGCCATGTCCTGGGCAGTCCATGCTCAGGACTTAGATTCACAGTGTGATCAACTGAGCGACGTAAACCATCTTGAAAAATCACTTACAAATCAATTAACCCAATAATTAGTTAAATAAGTTGCAAAGTGACCAAATAAGAAAAGGCCTTGTATCCCACACTATCTCCACTTATTGGCCGAATTGCATGGAGTGTGGAAACTGTCCTTCAGATTTCAGTGAGCCAGACAGTAGCAAGAGAAGAGTTTCTTTCTTCTAGAAGATTCTGAAGACCCTTCCCTTGGGGTTGAGTTCTTGACGTTTCCATCTTCATCTCTTCCAAATATGAGGGTACATTCCCTCCTTACGTGTTTGAAAGCTTTCTTCTGAAAGCCTCTATTTTCATATCTTTGTTTAGGTCTTCTTTTTCTGTTGTCGTTGTTTGTGAAACACTTCAAAAGCACTGTAGAACCAAAAAGCACTCGAAGGCCATAACTGACTATAAACTCCCCTTAGCAGTGTATGAACTTCCCGTAAACTGACTGCTGCAAGAAAGCTTTCAGTGAATAATGTCATCACTCTTCACTTGCTTTTGCATCAGTTTCCACAGATAGGAGCCTGAATGCTCTTCTTTTAATCCATTCTGGAGGTTTACTTTAATTCTGTCTGATACAATATGCATACATCCCGTGGAAGTCTGTCAGCACACAGAAGTTTCTCACTCTCCTACCAGCTGTAATAGACAATCTCGATTATAAACCGATTTGGATGACTTGAAACTGCAGAGATGTGTGAACAAACTGTGTCCCAGAGATTCCCGTACTTGTTCTGGACTGGTATTGCTGGAATGGAGATGTAAGCAAACAGAAAAAGACACACAGGGTTAGCATCCTGCTTCCGTTCTCATTCAGCTTTGCCTAGCTACAGAGCATGGACAGACACATGTGAAATATGAAGGATGTCTCCTTGCCACCTTCTGAATAAATTATTAGTTACTCGTCTGAATGATTGGTTTAATACAGATTTGGATTAGTGTCTGATGGCATGCAAGGTCAACGCTGAGAGTCTGATGTTCCAAAGTGCTGATGTTCAGGTTTTCAGTACAGCCCAAAGCAGAGGTATATAGACTTTTCAAACATAAATTTTGGCACTTCAGGATCTAGATATTCATTTTGCACAGACAGGCTTTGGAAGCCTGAATTCGCAAATAGCAGAACACCCAGATAATACCAGGGAATTAAACTATTCCAGTGCAGTTGTTTTCCATAGAATAAATAGTAGAAAATCAAATTTGTGGTATGATGCAATTGTCTCAAGTACAATCCCTCAGTGTGAGGCAGATGATGCATGGAGAGTTAGGAACTGCATAATGCATGAGTTGAGAAAGAATAGTTTTCACTTAAATGTAAGGCTGAGAAAAACTGCGCAAAATTTAAGAGAGGGGAAAAAGCCGATGCTATTTTTTAAGGCTTTACTTTTGCGACATTTCCTGACCAAATTAATAACACAGGCGCAAGTTAAAATGGCGTAATGTGAAGCCACTCTGCATTATGAAGCCTGGGAAAAATGATAGTAATTCATCACTTCATGCTTCACGACATTTCCCAGTTCAGACTGACATTTCCCATCAATGATAGAAAACATTGTGCTCTCTGCCTGAAATACCAAGAACGCTGTATGCGAGACAAGAAAGGACTTTTGCTGAAGCTACATATGTACATGGATTGTGTACAGTCGTCTTGTGCCTAGACGTAATATTTGCATATTATGGAAAGAAAATCCAGGCCCATATAATGAAGTATAAATACTTTAATTTCCTTCTTTTTTCTCTTTTTTTTTTTCCTCCTCCACTTTTAGGCTCATTTTTTGCATTCTCAAATCCTTCCTTTTCACTATGATAAATAAAATCACTAGTAACAAGTTGAATGCGCAGTTGTTGGCATAAATGGGTCACTGTATTGCTACTAGGAAAATATGACAGACTGAAAAACTGAGGGTGGGGAAACGCAAAATAAACTATCAGATGATTCCAAAGGCTTTTGCAATGTTGGCCACTCTTTCAAACACCATATGTTCAATATCATCTGCATCCACAAAAAAAATTCTGCTGCTTCAAAAGCTCTCTCCAAGCTAGGTTTGCGGCACTGATGATGTACTTTCCCTTGGTATTGCTATGAAAAAGCATAAGTTTGGAAGCAGAGCAACAGCTCAAGGTCTCGGTAGACTTTAGGTAGTCCTTTCCCTTTCCCTTCTTTGCCTTTTCTGGTCAAGACTGCCTGGGATTTGTTCTCCTGCTGCCGAAACTGTGGCAAAGAAAACCTCAGACGGAGACCGAAAGGATACATCTTCTTGACAAGGGCAAAGATAGACCTTATTGTATTGCCCATAAAACCTCAAAAATCTCATGAGTTAATCATATAACTGTCATGAAATATTTAATTTGCAATCCACTGAGCTTATGCTTTATCCCAGAAATAGTCAGATAAAAGGGTTACTATTCATGTGTTTGACTTTTGGGACAGTGCTGTGCTACTTTAATTTATTTTGACCTGATAATCTCGTGCTGCACAACGATGGCAGATAGGTAGTAATAATCGCGGTGCAGTACAAGTCATAGAAGCACATCTTCCAGTAAAAGCGGTGTGCACGCGTGTGTGGAGAAAGGAAGGAACACTGCAGTGAAGGGAAGATGCTGGGGAGTTCAAGAAAACTTTTCTAACTCGAGTAAAAAGACAATAATTCCAGGCACGGATGACAAGTAGCTTTCCACAGCAATAAGTAAAGTTATCGTCCTCTTGCTCTTTCACCATCTAAACTCCTCAAAACCTCATGTGGCACAGCAGGTTTATGTGATAATACATGTGAAAAAAATCCAGATTGAGCAGTCTGCCCTGAGCAGAGCCATAAACGCTCTGTTGCTGTGTGGTCTGCCATAATAGTTCGACATTTTTTTCTTCACAGTTATGACTGTTCCTTTAGCAATGAAATAATTTTTTATTCCGACATAAATGTAGTTGTGATAAGGCAGAACACTTAAAGCACATTCGTGTTTGGTCCGTAACGTACAAGCTCTACTGGAAATGCCCTATTTTTAGGTTTGTCTCTTGCTTACATATCCCAGAGCCTGCTTTATGGCACTATACTTAAAAGTGAATTTTTACCTGGGTTTCTTCCTGCCCTGTGACACTCGTCTTAATCATTGAAATTGAGTGTTAGTGTTTCCATGATTTTTTTTCCCCCATAAGGCTCAAAACACCTTAAAATGAAAATCACCTTTATGCGTGCTTAACAACTGGGAAAATGGAGAACGGCGGGGAAACGTTTTGCTTGTGGTCACAGAATGAATCACACAGAGTTTGGAATAAACCCCTAGTTTTTTAAAGAAGCAAGGATACTTAACGAGTTCAGGGCTGTGCTGTGCTGGCACAACCACTGTGCTCCTAGTTGTGAAGCTGGCATGGGCACCTCTTCCAGGGTGTGCTGTCGTCAGTCTCAAGCCCTCCCCTCTAATGCACATTCTGGGTTTGTGACTCTGTGTTTGATAACAACCACTGTAACTTATCTCACGTCCCTTGGCCACTTAAAGAGAAATTTTAAAAATGCTTAACGATGAGCATTATTTGCAGACCGGGTTACAAAACAGAAAAGCATTAAAATATGTATGCCATGTAGGATAGAAGGATATATGCAGGTTAAAAGGAAATTAAATAAATAACGATTATGAGGAGGTTGCACTTTTAGAAAAAGAAATTTAGATGGTTTATTTCTACTCGTTGTCATCAATCTGTTATTTAGTGTGTCACAGATGGTCTTGAGTCCTCATCGTAGATACGTAGATGCTTAAGTGCTGCAGGGCTGAAAGCTGCGTTAGATATTACTGTATCATCTTTTTTCCAGCCAGTAGAAAAACAAAGATGCAAATCTACTTTCTATTATTTATTTCTTGTTTTTTCATAAATATAATTGTTTATGAGTAATTTTGAATTATAATAATAAAATGCTGGTAAGTGTATGAAACATAACGCGGTAGCCTGTGGGAGACGGGCAATCACACAGTGTTTAGCATTCACGAGAAACATCTTTGTTCGGAATAAATGTTAATACAGACAATCTGATAGCAGCAGCCAAAATGCCCGGTACTCCGAGTGTCAGCACTCCTCCCTGTGCAGGATGCTGATTTAAGATTTGCCAATGCTTGGCTTCACGCGTGTTCTTTCTTACCAAAAATGGGCCATCTGGAAGAGGATGTTTAATCTTGCTTGAGATATTACCTCTGGGAAAGCAGAAAACTAAAAGGATGGCCTAGCTGAGTCAGATGTGACAGTGAAGTGGAAGGAAATGAGGGATGCTAGCGTACTCAGGGTTTTCTCACACATGCATGTAGTAAGAAATAACAGGAACAAGAATAAAAAGAGAGGGAGACTGGTCCAAAAGGGAGGGAGTGATGGAAGAGGAGATAGTATTGTGCTTTGCATTTGAATCATGCTGTCGTCAGGACTCATAAGAAGTATATCCTTGGTCATTAACTTTTATGAAGTGCTGATTTCCCTTTTGGCTTCCACCAGTCTATCAGCCCTGCAGCGACGGCTATCTCTCTGCACGCAGCTGAGCCAAGTAATTGCTCAGTGTGATCCTCGAGTACAACATTTTGTCACAACCAACCTCTCGCCATCTACCTAATAGCTTCAAGACAGCCTCGGTCTGCCTGACTGAATGACCACTAATGGCCCAACTGTTCTTAGGAAGACACAGCGTATTTTTCTGTCAAGGCTTAAAACATTTCTGTTATGTTTAGCACTCATCAGACATACGATGCAGTATAAAGCCAGCACAAAGCAGCTGGGTGCTCTCAAAGCCATCTTTCTCCTCTCCCTGACCCCCCACCTCATGTATGCAGCCTCTTCATTCGCTATAAATTACCTGAAGCTCATGTCTACAGCCCTCTGAAAAGTGCAAGCCAGGGCTGATGGTGCTCTTGATGGCCTTTTTGAGCAGTTAGTGTGTTGGATTTCAGAAAATGGAAGAGTTCTGACATGAGAAAACTTCAACTATCCCATGTTAAGTCTTTTCTGGCTTTTTAAAGGAGAGAATTGGTGGGTCTGAAGACTGAACTGAAGTAAGATAAATCCAAGCTTTTTTCACGAATTCACAATTTTTCACAATTCACAACTTGCTGAGCAAAAGTATCAAACAAAAAAAGTAGGAACCAAAAAGGTTCATGCTATTTACTGTATAAATATATAGGAACAGAAAAGGATGACCCTGCCAGCTGCATTCTACACAGCAGGGTTTTCAACACCTCTTCTAAGTGACTAAGGCACAATAAAATAAAATGATGTGTCGATCGTGGCCTCAAGGCTCAATGAATGAAAATACAAAAAAAACCCCTCCCCAACCCTAAAAGAAACAACAGGAAAATGTCGTTCATCTAATGATTGGTGGAGGGAATATGGATCCATGTGTGGAACCTTCTGTATTATCACAAACAGGTCATGCAAGGGAGTATCCAAGGTGGGCAGATGTTCCTACAAGGGAAGTCTGGGATTGTACCTGTATATCCTTAGAAGAAAAGACCCTTAGGAAGTCATCAGACCTTTTCTTTTTGGTCACACCAGGAGGTTTAAAACCCAACCTGCAACCAGTATGACATAGGTAGAAACTGAAGAGGAGATGAAAACAAGGAAGCCATCCTTATGGCTAGAGTGCCCAGAAGGGTTTCTGGTGTTCAGCAATTAAATATGGGACTTTGACTGAACAATTTTCTCTCAGAAAAACGGTCAGTAGCTTTTAATCAAACATTGTAAAGATACATGGATTAAAAAATAGATTGAGCAAATGTACAGATAGCTTTATAAAAAGGTATTTTTACTGAACTGTCTGCCCTGGAAAAAAATGCAAGAAAGAAGAGGATATGTTTATGTAGTATGGAATTAAAATGAAACCCACGGAGGAAATTAGTTTTTTAAAGATTTAAATAAATGTTGTCTCTCACATGTTTTTCTCTTTTTTAAAAAACACTGTAATTATGTGTTCTTTTTCAGTTTCTTCTTGAAGAATGAATTATAAAAAAAAGGAAAAAAAAAGGCATCCCTCTTCAAGATAGTGCAATCTTCGCATCTTGGTTGCTGATTTCACTTCTGTGGCCTGAATGCTAAATCACTACGCTGGAAGTCAGAATTTTTTTGCGGCTTTATGAGTTCAAGAAACACGTGAAAAAATCACAGTGAGGTAAGACTTAAATGAACTAAAAAAATTTCCTGTTGATGTATTACATGGAGCCTTCTGCAATACTTAAGACTTAATAGGAGAAGGGGTAATGGATGTAAACTAGAACACAGGAGGTTTTACTTGAATATTAGGAGGAACTTGTTTGCAGTGAGGGTGCCAGAGCCTGGCCCAGGCTGCCCAGGGGGGTTGTGGAGTCTCCTTCTCTGGAGACGTTTCAAACCCGCCTGGACAAGTTC
>WEIS01000983.1:366-13450 GCA_013389965.1 Todus mexicanus | reverse complement strand
TGCTGCTGGGCCCTGCCTGGGCCTGCTCCACAGCATCAGTGGTCTCAGTCTCCCTCCTTTATTTCCTTTCTTCCCTTTTTGGGTGGGGAGGGGGAGAGAGCGTTCTGTTGCAGATTTGGGGGTGGCCTGACCCCAAACCGTGACACCTGTGTTAAGGGGATAGTTTACCCTCAATAAGGAAAAAGTCTCATTTCCATGTCTCAAAAAAAAGCATTTTAGAATTCCCTTTGTGGGTCATCAGAGCTGAAAATAAACCAAGCTGGCTGCCTCTGGGGATTTATTGAACTTCAGGTGCCCATGACTCATTCCATGATTACAAAAAACCAAACCAAAACCCAAAACCAAAACAACCCCGAAACACACACAAAAACCCCAAACCTTTCAAATTTGCTATGAGAGGCCGAAACAGGGTTCTCAATGCTGTTGCATGGGAGAAGACAGGAAGAATGGAAAGGCTGTATCAACTCCAGTACAAAATGTGGCTCTGTTTCGTAGCCCTAGCGTGCAGTGCCCACCGGACTCAATGGAAAAAGGGTTTTTAAAAAATCGAGTCTGTTTTAAAGAGGAAGAACTTGTAATCAGCTAATTCATCATCGAAAGGAAAACGAAGGCTCTATGTGCTGAGTGTAGTGGATGCAGAAACAAAGGTGCTGTTAGTAGGTGTTGTTTGGAATACATATTGAAAAAACAAAATGTATGGTGAGACTCCTCCTGATTCCGGTGAGGACGGGAGTGGAAGAGCTTGGCTGCAAGGAGAGTGGAGATTGAATAATACACTGGGAATATCTTCGAATGAAATGGCAAAGAGTTCTCGGAAACACGAAGTGGTCTAAACTCTGCACCCTCTCTGAAGCAGCCACTGAAGAGTTAATGCTGCTTCTCTGCTCTGAAGGTGGCAAATTAGGATAAAAGGCAGCACCTGGGCCTGGGAGTAGCCCCTCTTTAAACACAGCCCTTCAGGCAGGCTGCCCCTACGTGAGATGGAAACGGTGCCTGGGTAAGCTGGGGCTTTGCTTGGTGTTAGGCTTTGCTTCTTGTGCTCTTTCACATCTCTTTGTGTTTATACAAATCTCTGTCTCTGCTGTTGCAGCCAGCAAAACCTGAACCTGCTCTTCTGACGGAGGACTTGGTGTGATGGTGGACTTCAGCTGCGCATGAAATACGTAAGTACCTCAAATTTGTGGATGGGTACTGCAACAACTCAGTTAAACTGAAGATATTAGAGATGCAGAGGATGATCCACAAGAGTGTGAGAGATGGCTGCAGTTTGAAAAGAGAACAAATTAAGGAATGAGAGTAAGGCATTTGAATGTGGGGCAGACCATGCTCTGCAATGAGTGGAGATACCTGATGAGCAAGGCCTGAGCCTGCTCTTGCGAATGCATCTGTAGCTGCTTATCTATATGTGAGGTGGTCCCAGTACAAATTTCTGTCAGGCAGGCAGCTAAGCCTAAGAAGCAATGTGCCAGTATAAAAGGATGATACATATTAAGTCTGTTTACTTACTGTTCTTGTTCAACCAGTGTTTCTTTATCCACTGTAGCATGAGGCACCTTATTGAGAAAGTGGAGGATGCCGAGTGAAAAAAAAATAAACAAAAGTTGAGGTTATCAGACTTTAAAACAAGTTCACGTTGCTTTGGGAGCACAGGTGACATGGGTCGCTTCCAAAGAGGTTTAAATGACTCCTCCTCTGTACAGTTGTGGTTGTAAAGTGGTTTGGCTTTCCTGTGAAGCCTTGCACCTGTTCAGAGAAAATAGACAGAGAGGGCAGATGGAACGTTTATGGAGTAAGAAGTGATGTTAGTAGTAATGGTCTGAGTTTCTCTTTCCTTTATTTTAAAGAAAGTGGTTTTGATCTCTAAACTGCTGTGCTTGATGGAGGGGGAATTGCTTTCTGCTCCTTCTGCTAGAAACAATATAGAGGCCTGGGAAAGGAGGCATGAAGAGGGAGCCAGATCATCTGTCTAGTGAATCTGATAGTACACGTGTTGTGGATGTTATCTGTAAAAGACTGGCCCAAGGGAGATGGGGGAAAAAGGAAGACATGCTAGAACTAAAGTATCTTTTTTTTTCTCTTCTCACTCCAGCCCACTTACTGAATTGGCTTAAAATCCGACTTTTAAATCTATATCCTCTCCTAACGTCTGGCTTTGAAACATTCACCTCTGATAGACAACATGATACAGTTTGATAACAGTTGATCCGATGGGATCACTCCTTCATGAAATCAGATTTCTCACACGTGCCCATCTCCACTGAGCCCAGCGTCTTTGGGTAAAGCGTGTCCCCTGGAAGGAAATCTGGCATTCATCTGAAGGCATTAGGAGACGTCCACCCATCTTTTAAATGTTTTCTTTTCCAACCTATGTAGCAGATTCTATAGAGGTTATTTAAGATGCTGTGGATCTGGTGTTAAAAGGAAATATCAATTTCTGTAGACTTCCAGAGTAAAATAGTCAATGTGATGAGCAGACTGAAAAAAATAATTGAATTAAGTAAAGATTCAGGTCTAGCTTTTTCCACACTTGTTTCAAAGCCTGTTGTCATAGCTACTGCAGCATAAGCTGGCTCAGTGTGTTCACATTCTCTTTAAAGACACATTCACCTTTTTAAGAAAATTGAAGCAACTGGGCAAACATCTGGCAAAAAAGCAAAAAAAAAAAAGTTGTCCTTTGTGCATCCATAATTTTGTCAGGAGCTATTATTTGGGGCAGGGATATTCAGCCTTTATCAGCTAGGATCTCTTTACCTCTTTATTCTTCAAGGCCAGAGAACCAGAAAAGAATTAGGCACATATTAAAGTACACTGTAATGAAAAAGAGTCCCAAACTTCAAAAGGGTCAAAATTCAGCGTGGCTATCTCCTCTCAGTTGCGGTTGTTACGTGTTAACATGACATCTGAACACCTGATGGCCTTAAACTTTGGGCTTCCAAGAGTGCCATAACATTTCTGTTTCTGAACACAGGAGGCACTCAAAGTTTAAACATCCCTTAAAATATTGACCTTTTACGTTTGGCTTTGAAGTTTTGATTAATAACTCTGATTACTTTGCTTTTTATTTGTACTGCTTATCCTGTAATCTCATTACTTTACTATGAAATATCTCTAGAATTAATCCTAATATCACAGTATTGGAACTTCTTGAAGTCAATTTGAATGAAACAGTTTGTTTAGGTAAAGTGTGAGGTTTAGGTTAGACTGGAAATTGGAAATTAATTATTATTTCGTTCCAGGTCAAGCATAATTTATCTACCTGTCGCATGTATTGAAATCAATACTGATGTCTGGTCTGCGAGCTCTCTCCTCTATGGTATTTCTCTTGTATCTCTGTCCCTTTGCATGACTTGGGCTGCCTTGAGTGAGTTTCTTCACAGCTATAGCGTAATGCCTATTCCGGACTTTGCCTCTTAGCTGATCTGTAGCCTGGTTTACTACATTTGGGGAATGCCCTTTGGTCAAGAATTGTCTCATATCCACAATATGTCAAATGATAGGTACTGGCAAATATTTTCTCTGTCGTTCCTGTAATGATCTGACAGATGCGTGTCTTATCTCAAGAAAATAACAGAGAAGGAATGTCTTGCTCTGCAGATAGGCAACATCTCTAAAATCCATGTGTCACCCACAAGTTGATAACATTTGCTGCTTCTGCTTTGCCCGTTGGCAAGCAGGTTTTTTTCCCTTGCAAAGTGTTTTTGAGCTATAACATTAAACATTTTGAATCGGGTTTTAGTCAGATTTTAAATGTTCCTGAATCCATAATTTCATGTTGCTTTCAGCAGTCTGCAGGCCTGATAGCTGTTTTCTTCCTTTGCAGGGAAACTTGTTTCTACAAAGCTGAGAAATGAGGAACAAAATGGGGTGTTAATCAGCTCTCAGACACTTTTCTAGAACTTCCTACCAGGCAATTCTCTGTCAGGAGACAAAACAATGATCGTGCAAAATGCTTGAGCAGACAGATAATTCTGAGCATATGAGAAATCATGTGTTGAAGCTAAAAGCTGTGCCACATTTAGTTTTATACTGTCTTTCAACATAGTTATTTTAAGTTCTTTGCTGTCCGTGGGCTTCCTCACTGGCTTAGAGATATGTATATGCTTCACTGGATCCAGACCTAATTAAGCAAACTCAATCTGCTTTTGCCCCTGGCTTTTCTGGCTGATAGTGATGTAGTAATTCATGTGGACTATATCTTCCCAATTTTTACTCGCTTCTGAAAGATGAGATAATTAACTGTGTTTTCTTGTGTACTCTTTCAAAGGACGGAGAATGGTTCTTCACGTAGTCCACAAGGACATAAATCAACGTTTAATGCAGCATTTTACATATGGCAATAATGACGTGCTACATATTACCAGTTATGAAATAATGAAATACCCGTCTACAAATGAAAGGTTTTAATTTCTCAGTTATAATATTCTCATATTCTTAAACACAACCCAAGAAATAGGCTGTTCATTAACCGCCTAGGCTACACTGCTGCTTGTTTTCTTTTGTCTTGTGAGGTCCCATATATAAAGGCTAAATACGCTCAGTTGCTCAGTATTTTAAGTTTAAAAGAAGGAAAATTCCTACGAAAATAGGAATAGGCGTAGTTTATTTTGTGTGTTTTGGTGTAAGGGTTGGTTGCTAAAATGCTTAATGAGCAAGCTCTAAGAGAACATGCTGTAACAGGGAGATGTCAACACATACGCAAACATGTAAGCACGCAAACACCCACTGATGTCAAAGTGAATTTCTTTTTTTAATAAAATCATATTCCTTGGAAAAACAAAACAAAACACACACAAAACCCCCAATAATCAACTTCTTAAGGACACTGAGCTGTATTTAGATGTAAAAGCTAACAATGCTTCACGTGCACCTGCTCTTTCTTCCTCCTAGATGCTTTTTGTCATGAATGAGAGAGTTTCTCACACATCTGCCTGCTTGAGGTGTGGGCAGGGAGATGGGTTTAGCAGTTCACATCTCCTCCACCCTTTCTCTGTTCCTCATCAGGCAACATCTCTTTGGAGTTTAAAGAGCTGTATCAGCATTTCCTGGGCTCCCCTTGGCTGGCTGGAAGGCTTTTGTGGCAGACTCAGCTGTAATGTGACTGAGAGGCCACGTTGTGCTCTCAGGAGGACAGAGCTAATGGAAATCCAGCCAACACAGAGAGCAGCTTGATGTAAAACACTTGTATAGCACAAAATGCTTTCACATCACATGCAGAGAGGGCTGTAGAAGGATATGCTTGACTGGTGCAGGACGACACTGGGGGGGGAAAAAAGAAAGACAACCGTGCACCAGGAGCCCTCAAGGCGCAATGCAAGCAGACTGCTTTGGTTCTGCAAATGAGCGAGTCCAGGCTGCCATCAGCAATACTGGTGCATTACAAGTGAGTGTCTTAATTTAGCATGTCATACTAACGCTTCACAAAAACTCTGATTTCACTGAAAAAGCTTTTTAAATCAACTGTAATGAGGAATTTTGCTTGTCAGCTGTCTTTGTTGCTATGAAGTCAGTATTGCCAGATCATAAAACAGTGCTAGGTAGCTGTTCAGATCTCGAAATACAAATTTTGGATCCATTTCCCTTCTCTCCGAGTAATTTCCAGCACTTCTCGACGCCTTTCTGAATTGGCTCCTAGGAGCATCTATATCAGCCACCTCCCAGCACTCCTGGGTGATGGTTTGGTCCACGAGGTGAAGAAAACTCTCTTAGGAGAAAAGGTCTTAATAGATGTCCTGGTCTGAGTTGGAACAGAACTAATTCTGTTCAGTGAATTTACTTTTCAGCTACATCTCTTCTAATTAACTGCATTTTCTGAAGCTAACAGCCTATTTTCATGGACAGTGACTGCTTCTAGCAGTGCTGTTTAGATGTCTTTCTGACAGCTGCCTTCAGTCAGGATGCTTCTTGCATCCTCCTTATGAGTTGCAGTTTTCCTTTGTTAGCTGCTAGTCCCTCGGATTTGCAGTAAAAGCCTGAAAAATGCTGAAAAGATGGAAATATATTACCTGATATGACAGAAAGTTGTGCCTCAGCCAGCTCCCTGCACACACAAGCCACACCAGCTCAAATCTAACCAAAATCACTACAAGCGAACCTGTGTACACCACTGATCTGAGCCTTAATGCGAGAGCACATTTCTGGTTTTGGAGCTTATGACGAAGAGATTCAAAACAAAATACCTTTGTGTGATTAGCTGTAACTGGGCTTTTAAAGGCAGGTGTGCTCTCTTGGGGAGGGGAGGAAATTGTTCGTTAGATATGTCAGTGATGAATCCACTAGTAGTTTAATAGCATCATTCGTCACGAAGGTGGTTAAAAATGGGTATTTGCAGAGCATAACAAAGACTTTCTGGCTAGTGAAAAAAGATTTAGCTTTTATCTGAGATGGTCTGAGTCACTGCTTGGCAAACATCCCTGATAACACAGGGAGTCTAGACTGGTAGTTTAGGTACCTAAGTTAAACAGCAGCAGCTCAGCAAGTGCTTCTTGATATTTTCAGCAATAAAACATGTTTGAATGACTTTACGTGGGATATTTTTTAGATAGTGATTTATCATGTCGTAGCAATATTCCAGCAGGTGTTCACCAGTTTTAAGAGATACCGCTCACTTTATTAATATTTTGCACAGTTGTTTCCCATAAATTCTAATTCTCTTTCTAAATGACACGTCCTAACCTTTTCTTCTTTAATCCTTTAATATTTTATCAAGGCATTATGTTCTTCGACCTTGTGCATCCGTTCAACACTAAGAATGATCAATAATGGGAGTAGTCACCTCCTGTGATCCTGCAGAAGTGTAAAACAGTTGTTCTGTACCAACAACAGAATAATTGTTCACGACTCTTGTTGTTTGCATGTGTAAGCACCCTTTCTATTTTTTATTCTTTAACTGCAGCAGAAGTGCTTCACCTGTAACTTAGCAAAAACCATCTGCGAAATATAAAAATCATCTCTCCACATCCCCAAGCTGGTTTCTCTTCAGAAGCTCACGTTAGAAAATGCCCAAGGGTAGTGACTGCAGATGATCTAATAAACCATCACAACAGCATAAAGTCAATAGCGTGTTATTCAGGCGTGTGTTAGTCCCTGTAGAAGTATATTACTTCTCTAAGAGAGGTAAAGGTTTAACAGCTTGGTCTCTCTCTCTAGATATGCAATGAGCAGCGTGGATGAGACAGACGTGTCTAGGAAGGTTGTAATAAAAACCAGTTTAGATAATGTTATCTTCCGTTAATCTATATTGCTGGCAGGTATTTAAATCAGGATAGTGTGGTATGGCAACAAAAAATAGACTGTGGCGTTCACGTAAACAAGACGGAGACGTATAGCCTGTGGATTTTTGAACTGAAAGCACTGCAGAGAGCAGAGCTGTGCAGAAGGGCAATAACTGGCCCAGTTCTGAGGCAGGTGAATAGACTCTCAAAGAAATATGCTCCATTTCTAAAGCTGGCTGGAAGGGAAGGAAAAGGTAGCTACGGAACATGCGTGCTTGTGACAGTCTCATGTGAATAGACAGGAGAAATCCAGAGAGGTTGTTGGTTACCTGAGCTTGTTTGGGTTTTTTCCAAAGAATAGCAGCTTCATACAAAATAAACTTTCCTGAGGAAGCAGTCAGGGAATATGGGACAAGCGGTAAGTGTGCAGCCACAAAGAGCGTCTTTTGCAGTGGAACTGGTACACTGAGAGGTAGGATCTTAATCAGCAATTTAACATTAGGAAAAAAAATCATCAGAATGGACGAAGAATGTGTGTGTATAAATAAATTGTCGTTAGAACCGGTAGGAAATGTCAGATAAACGTGAAGTGCAAACAGGAATGACATGTATGCATCAACACCTGACCATGACCTTCACAAAGCTCCAGGAAGGACCTGGCCATCCATCACCCTTTCCCAGCAGGTATGACCTGTGGCACAGGCAGCAGGAGAGGTGACCCGCACGTGGGAAACCAGTCAAATTTCAGTGCAAACTACTGCTTGGAGGGGAGAAATAAAAGCGGGATGTGTTACTCAGGCAAGCTCAAGCAGATATGGAAGAGCTAGTTTTGAATATGGAGTGAAATGAGGAAAAAAAAAAGGGATTCTGTTTTTCCTAACTGATCTATAAAGTTCCCAGCTGATATCAAGTCAAAAGTAAGCTGCAGTCCAGAGATCACAGAATCAAAGAATTTCCTAGACTGGAAAAGACCTTTAAGATCTAGTCCAACCATTTGATGATAGGGGAGATGAAAGACAGGGGATAGTTTGAAGCACAAATCTGTTTGAGATGTGGTAAACTGTCTCCTCTACACAGTGGGGAATTGCACTGGTAACATCCAGCTGGAAACATTTTTCTCTTCTGCTTATGTGGCACGTGCATCCCAAAAACAGATGATGGGAGGGGAAGGGGAGAGATGTGATTTTTTTCTTCATAAGAGGGCTGGGAAGCTGATGCAGCTAGAGCGCAGCACCCAAGCAGTTGAGTTCATGTGAAGTTTGGGAATAAACCTCTATCTGACATGTCAGACACCTGATGATGGCTCCTATTAGTGCAGCCACACCTAATGGTGAAAATGCTGGCCTGGGGTGCTGAAACAGCCAGCGAAGAGGACGCTCGCTGTGATCCCTGAAAAACATGAACAGTCACCCACTGCGCAGAGAGAAGCCGCTATGCAATTACCATGGCCCCTGTGTGAGCCTCAGATGCCACTAATGGCCGCGTGCCCAGGCACAAGCAGCAGCGCTCCCTGCGCAGTCTTGCCCAAAGAGTGAAAGCCTTGTGATACTTCTGTGCAAGATTAATATGCAGCTTCATTAGCAATGACATCTCCTACCTGCTTATATGTCAAGAGTGCATATACTGTGCTTACGCCCACTGTGATAACTTCAAATTAATGTAATCGGGTCCTTGTTTTTCTGTCTCAGCTTTAGGTCATCCTTGTTGTGTTCGGTAGCCTGGCATCGGCTCAGTAACTGTGCTTAAGGCTCCTGTGAGTCCCCGCTCAGCTAGCATTCAAGAAGCTAATCCTCACTCACAGATAGCAGTGGTGGCTTCCACGGGAGGGATTCGTGGCCTAGGGAATGACTAAAACATCTGCACCTCCTTGCTAGCAGGCTTCGCGCATTGAGCATCCTTCCCAGTCACTTGTAAACTTCTGGAAGGCATTTCTGCAATGATTTCGAGTCAGTACAAGTTTTCAGGGCAAATTTGGTAAAATAGGAAGCAAATGAAAATAAGACTGATGAAGAGACCATAGAAATCAGAATAGTGAAGATGCTACTATTGGAAAGAGCAAGAAAATACGAATTCTTGTGAAAAGAAGACAAAATTCTGTTCAAAAAGTGGTTGCATGTGTCAATCTTTTTCTGGTATTTTGGGGGGCGTGTAATATAGTTTTTAAGTAGTGGCATCTAGGAAAACATACTGTCATTAGGGATAGTTTTAAGAGGAAGGGAGTGAAGAGTAAATAACAGTCTTGATAAGAATTAAGATATTTCTAAGATCTTAGGGCTTCAGTTAATAGGCTTATGAATATTTATTGATAGCCTGATAGATAAAATTAAAATTTAGTAGCTGCGCCACAGGCAAATCTAACTTGAAAGATCTGCCTCGTCCACCTCTCTTGCAGGCTTTCATTTCCACATACGGAAATCAACTCCCCCACCCCGTAAGCAAGTAAATAAACCAGCATTCCGCATAAGTAGTACCAGCCAGGGGAGCGCTGGCAGAAGTAGCTGAGTGTAAAGAGAAACAGAGGCAACCTTTTAGAGATGGGAGTCCTCTTCTCTGAGGCTAGCTGCCTCTCGGGGAGAGAAGAACTTCTGAGAGCTTCCTCTTTATGCTTGGCCAGTTCACGTTGAGAGGTTCAAAACCAAGGTCTAAAGGAGAAGGGAATTGTTGAGAAATTAGTGGGGAAGTGGCTAATGGTGACTGGCTGCGCCTCAAGTGCTATAGTCAAACAAGGAGAGGGGCTAAGAGGTGGCAACTAGATCCGCTGGAGAGAGGGAAGACCTGTACACTTGGAATGTCTCTACGCTGTGATCACTTGCTTCCATTTTGGTTCATAACGAACTAACCTGCTGTGACATGTTAGACTTTTTCCTTGCCTAGGCCTAGAAGAGAGGAATCATCACCTACTGAAACACTTCTGAACAGAGAAGGCCCTGGTTTCAAGTTAGCACCTACGAAATGCTGCAGACTGTGTGCTCTCTAAACAGCTAGGTGGTTGGGGCATGGAAACGAAAGAACCTGTAGCACAGACAGGAGGGGACTGCAGTTCTGACTGAAGAACAGCGTCACAGGTTGACTTTTGTCTTTTCCCCGTACCTAACATTTATTTCATACTCATATTTATTTTGACTTCTCCATTGTCCTGTTAGAAAACAATGTATTGTCTGGGCCGTAGGTCTGTAGTTACCCAGAGGTTTGCTCCCTGCCTCCAACAAGTCCCTGTTGTGTGTCTGAGCCAGTGTACACCACAGCAACAGTTAGCTGCTTTCTGCCATTTTTATTTTTGAGCTCAAATACTTTCTTTCCAAGCAACCAACCTGCAGATAATACCTGTACTTTCAAATATCCATAGGCACCCTTTTAAGAAGAGTTTTTAGTAAGGTCCAGTTGTACGTGTCTGACATCCGGGACAGATGACCCTTTAGGCAGCCCTGTTATTGTCAGAAGATGATTCTGTTGGTTTCACATCTGTCATTTCTCAGAATTTTATGTGGTTTTTTTCTTTATTTTTATTTATTTATTCGTCCTAGTTAGGATTTTCCCTAACTTTCAGTTCATCACCTGCACGTGCCTTCCTTCTGAGATGTGTTGCGTGAGGTAACAACAGCAGAACTCTCGGATCCTATGTCACATGTACTTTCAAACGTCGTTTCCCCTTAGCATCCCCCATGGCATCATTTTCATGAAGTCTCTTGGCTGATGGTGTTGCTCACAGCACAGGCTATTTCCATTTCTGCAGATCCTGACTTCGAACTTTGTAGGTGACCTCCCGGCAACCTGCAATCTCTTCCTAAAGACATAATTATGAATCCTGTGCTCATGGCTGAAAATAATGTTCTGTCTCAGTCTAAAAGTGCAGACGAGTTTCTTAGTGGCTCCCAAACCCATAAGATGGGATTCTGAACGTCAAAACCCCTTCCTTTTTATTTATTTTTTTTTCAACCCTTGGTAAATCAATCGTATGATTAAAAAACAGAAACAAAACCACAAACCCCAGACAAACAAAAAACCCCAACCTGTGTCTCCATTATCTTGACAGAGTCAGTAGTCCTCAAATTATGCCAGTACCATTTTATCTTAGGCTCTTAAACATGGTAAGAAGTCAAGACCTTTAATGTACGCGGTGTTCTTCACTGCCATGAAGTCTGCTCTTCAGAGCCTGTGAGAGGTCTTCAACCTCCTCTAGTCACTGTTGTCATTGTTGAAGGGTTTGTCTTCCGCCCCTAGTTTTGGCAGAGCTGTTAGCTGCTCTGGGGTCTTTCATTTGTTTGTTTCCATTTGGAGTGCTTTCCTCCGTTACGCTCCCAGTCCCGGAGCCAAAGTGCCTAACAGAGGGCTGCTTCATTCGGTGTCTGATCAGCAATGCATAACGTGAACCTCTCTGCAGGAAAATCACCGTTTCCAGCTGCCTTTTGCCAGAGTCATTTAAAGCAGAGTTCTCTACAGCTGGCACGGTGAGCTTGCGAAAGAGACAAAGCCAAGCCTTAAGGGAATTAGGGGAACTGGGAGCCTTTGCAGAGGGAAGCAGCATTTTTGCTTGGACAGCTAAAGAGCTAATAGACTCTGGGAAGCTTCTGGGCCCTCCTGTGGGTAGCTGTTAAGATTTGTCACTTTATTGGTAACCTAGAATCATTTATCAGGTTAGTCTTTGCAGCCTCTTCACACTGACATTGATTTACCTCAGTAACTAAAATGAGTCAATGTCACTGTCTCGGATATCTTCATACCTGCAGCTTGAAGTCCGGCTAGCAGAATTTAAAAAGATGCTTTTTCTTCCCTTCAGGGAGGGTCTATTCTCCACACTGACTGCTGAGAACCGGGATGCCAAGCCTGATGTGAAGCCAGAGCTTAGGTATCTCCTGTACGTGCATCATTGACTTTTGATCTTGACAATAGGACTTAGACCTTGTAGGTTCAAAGCACTGACAAGAATTTCCTTTCTGGTGTAAGGGGAAGCAGTAGTTCTAGCTAACAGCCAAGGACTGAATGAACATCGTTATGATTTGCCTTCCAGAGAAGGGTTGAGACATATTGGCAAGGCAGCGTGCGGAGACCTGGCTTGCAATCTCATAGCTTGGCTTGCGCAATGCTTGTAGTGCATGACCACTCTATATTTAGCATCCTCTCACGCTGCCAAATGCTACTGCTTACTTTTTTTTCTCTTCTCTTTTTAAAGGTGTTTGTTATTCATACATTTGAATTTGTGGTCTGAACATTAGTTGATCACCCTGCAGATTACCTCCTGTCTATTTCACCTTCCCTCATTCTTAACCTGGAAAGGTTTGGAGCTAGTGACTTCAGGCCAACCCTTAGCACACAACTGTTTTGAAACGGATTTTTAACTGAAATCTTCTGACAAAAAATGCTTTTATTACCACAAGAACTTTGCAGTTAGCGCTCTAGGTTTTATTCTGTCACTTGTCACCGTTTTCTTTCACTCTGAGGGAAAAAAAAACAAACGTGTGATTTCTTGGTGATGAAACGAGAAGTGAAAAGCATATTAAAAATCATATTATTGTGTAACTGCTTAAATTTCTTTGACATTTAACAGTGTTTACGAGGAATAATATGAACTACTAAATGCTTTTTAATAGCACAATTAATTCCACAAAACTGAAATTTGATGAAAAATCAATAAAGAGCAATGTATCGCTGTTTAACAAAATCACTATTCAAGCGTAATTAGTTACACATATGATTAATAATGACTTAGAAAAATATTTCCTTTAGGAAATGTGCAGAAGGCCGTGCCATTGTTCCTTTCTCCTAGTTCCACTTCCTGAAATATTAATTTCTTACAGTTCTGTGTTGCAAGAAAACTTATTATGCTTGGAATCGGCATCCAGTCAAAGGGAAAACCCTGATGGGAGACAAGTGCT
>WEIS01000973.1:2888-22645 GCA_013389965.1 Todus mexicanus | reverse complement strand
GTCTCACGTCACAAGCAGAGACCCAGGGATTCTTCAGTTTTATCCATGACAATTATCAAGCAGATTTATAAAAATATTATCAGCAACAAGACAGAATCAAATCCCTGCTCTAAAAACTCTTGACCACAGATGAATCAGCACAAGGAAATAATGACAGGACAGGAATATCTTTTAGAGACATCATCTTTTACAGGGTGAACACAGGGTAAAATCAAACTATTTTATACTTTGCAAAGTTCTCGTAATCGAATCTTGCAAAACACACACTCTGATAACCTGCGGCACAACATCCATCAAGCTCTTTGCTCCCTCTGGGGAAGGCTGCTGCAAGTGGTTGACAGAGCCTTGAGTCAGGCTCTGGAGGAGCAGCAGACTTGTGGGTTTAGGATGTGTAACAGGAGACCAAGGCAGCAAGGAGCCAGGGTGCAAAAGTTGAAGGAAGACCAGGTTGTTCTCCCTGATAAGGGGACCAGTGGTAGTTACAAGTGATATCTGTTGGTTTGGGTTTGCATCGCCGTGACGCTGTTGTAGGGGACCTGAAGCAGGTGAGGGAAGGATTACACTTTGGCCAAGGGAGTTTCAGGCCCAGGGGTGAGCATTTGTAACCTGGAATGAGAATCTCCGGTGTTTGTCTGGAAGAGTGACAGCTTCATACTTCTACCCCTGCCTGCCAGTAAGTTAGGAAGTGCTGAAAAGACTGCTATGACTAGTTCTGACTAGAAAACCTTCTAAAACGGATAAGCCTTGCTGAACATTTTTGTCCATGGCCTAATTAGTATAAAAACCCCAGGATCTGAACTTTCATGTTATATTGCCTCTGGATTTATGTTTTCTTTATTAGATCAGCTTTAATTTGGAGCAGTTTAATATCTGAAACACCTTGCTGGTACCACAGAAACACTGAACAGAAGTCCGCATTACAAAACTGGAACTAAGTTAAAGCCTGAAAATGTGACCTCTGTCTTCAAGCCTGTCTTAGCTCATGGATGTGCAACCAAGGCCTAAAGGTCCTAAGTGGCGTCAAAAGAACTTGCACCAAATAGCCCCTAAAACACACGCTGAGCAGGATGCTTTCCTGAACTTGGGGAATGGAGGCACCATTGACACCTGCATGTAGTTCTTCCTGCACGTTATTCACCTCTGAGCACTTCATTTTACAATATGAATATTACTCGGCGGTTTATTTTTTACTAGAACGGCGATGATGCTGGCGGTAACACTGACATCATCCTCGTGCTGTGAATCCCATAGTTACATCAGGAACGGCAAAACCAGATTCCTCAGATCAGATAACCTAACCAGTTGGAAATAAACATAAAAAAGCTCACTTACCATGACAGTTTGGGAATTGCACCAGGGATGAACTTGTCTCTGTGGGCTCTCCCAGCTCATGAGTCCTAAAGCATCATCTGCCACATTTGCCAGGATCGCAGCCCGATGTTGTTGCCCTTGCATTTAAATAAAAAGCCCCTCATCTGAGCTCTCTCTCTCTTCACCTCCCCATTCACTAGTGTTTAAAACAGACATTTGATTTTTCTATTCTGTGATTGCCTGTAACTATTTTTAGCAGCTAATAACTGGCACCCTAGGGAGCATGATGTCATCACACTTCGCACTTATGAAGCTACCGAAAGTCAAACCCAGACAGCAGCAGCTGTCATCACGGTGAGCTGGCTCATTAGGCAAGGGTAAGGGAGTGACACCACTAGAGACGAGATCAAAAGACCAAATGGAAGGAAGTTCAGTAAGATCTCAAATAAAGAATGGTTCTTTTTGTAAGTAATCTGCAGCCAAGAACTGAAAAATGGCACAAATGTTTTTAAGGCTGCTGAATACTTTGCACAGTACTAATAAAAATGTAACGTTACTGGCAATTCTCTCACCAGTGCCACACGCAAAGGTTTTGTGGATGTTTGGAATTAACACCAGCAAACTATCCACATCCCAGAAGAAAACTACTGGACAAGCAGCAACTGGCAGTTTTGTTAGTGATCTCAGCAGGGAGGCTGAGGACTAAGTGATCACCGACACTGAACCTCTCCATTTATCAACATTTGCTCCCAGTATATTTCATGATTCATCACCCTAGAAACCTTCATTTCGTTGAGTATATGAGATATTTCTAATTTCCCTTTAAAAGATGAAGCTTTATTCCCTTGCTCAACCTGTGGCTCTTTGTACCTCTCACAGCTTAAGTTAACTTGTCTGAAAATAGCTCAACACAACTGTAGAAATACTCAAAAGGAGTGAATACTCCTTATAAGATGGTATCAATATTTCCTTCTCACTGTTAAAAACCTCTCACCTTCCAGGACTGCATTGTCTTTTCTACCATAATTATATTCTATTGTCTAATCATATTCACCCTTCCACTGACAAGTACACTCGGATTTCTTCCCACTTCTCTTACTTCCAGTTCATAAACCCCTAGGTTATAGGTGAAGTTATTACTGGACCCAAAGTGTATGGCTTTGTACAGTATTACCAGCAAGCTAGTAATAAAGTTAAAGTTTAAAATTAGTAAAATAGTTAGTTTTATTCTTTTTGAACAACAACTCAGTCTTCCTCAGCATTGGAAGTACCTCCCAACTTTGTCTTACCTAGGAATTTCACCTCAAAACACCAGTAAATATATTAAATACAATAGGTCTCAAGACCAACCCCAGAGAAACACCACTAGCAACATTTCTGCAGCCCTGACGCTTTTTCTTTTATATCACTTTTAGTCAAAACTTTAGCCAGCTCACAATTCTTGAGTTCACCACCATCATTTCCAAATTTAAGAACAATTGCCAGTAGGATGCCAGTTACTGGAATCTAAGTGGATGAAGCTCACTGTTCTGACTCCTAAAAAAATCAATTATCATATTGAAATATATTAAGCATTACGATTTATGATCTACCTTTGATAAAAAAGTATTGTCATTTATTGCAAAACAGGTCTACACTTGCTATTTTTCAGTCAGAGGAAAAAAAACAACCAGTAAACAAATGAAAACAACTTCTCAAAGAATGCCAACAAAACGAACAAAGAAAGAGACTCACTACAAGCCTCACACCACAGCAGTTTCTTCAGCATTCTGGAAATTATCTGCATCATCTAAATTTGCCTTACCAGTAAGCTTTGCTTCCATGCCAGCAGCTGTAGTTTCTCGTGAATCATCATCATAATACACGTGATAGAATTATCAGCACTCTCATCAGCTACACTGATAACTCAGGCGAAACATTCATTTGCTATGTGGGTCACAGCTACCAAACTGTTAATCTGTGTCCTGGCCTTTGTATGAGGCATCCCACGTCCTTCTTATTTGACACCAAGTATGTTAGATGCAGTACAATGCACCTTGGCTTGTATGTGCACATGAGTGGTAACAGTTGCTTATGCAGGTGACAAGGTGACAGAGTGACCTGACCAGGAGTACCAATTGCTGAAGAAATTGTGTCCAAGATTCTCATTCAGGAATATCTCTTTGTTAACGGTTTTCCTTCTTCTCCCTAAACGCACTTGACTTCTTGAGCATCTGGAATCTCATTCACATGCCTGAAATTCATGTCGAATATTTTTGCACCATGAATGATTAAACACTTAGAATTTACCTTGGATTTTGTTCATTCTTAACTATCAGACAGTAACCCCCTGAGGCAAAAATCTAAACAAGTATGTTCTTAATCTCCTTAGCATATTTGGCGCGCAGTCTCTCAAAGCCCAAGATGAAAAGGTCCCTTTCAAGTATCAGAGATGATGTCCCCTAGAGAATCATGCTGCGTGGCTTTTGCCCATTCCTTTGAAAGGCTCTATCAGGAAACCTCCGTTATCAGTCACATGAAAAACACCAACCAGCCCCCAAAGCTGAGCTGACGTCAAAGAGGGACATCTAAAGGGTCTGGCTAAATGCAGCTGAAAGGCTTGTTATAAATCAGTGCAGGAGCACCCACATCAGACAAGCACAGAGGAACTGCTGGCACCAGAAGTAACAAGACGACACAGCAGCAGGCCCAGGGATGTGGAAGCTCACGGCTCACCAAGAGTTTTGCCTAGAGAAGAACGTTTGTAACTGCGATCGCTTATTCTCTCCTGACAGTCAAAAAGTACATCAAAAAAAGACTGAAAAGAATAGTAAAGCTTAAGAGTGCTGCAATCAGTAGAGCTGGATGTCTATTTCCTTTGGCATTAGAAGAGTTTAGAAGAGCACCAACACAGGCATAGGTTGGACACATTCGAAGGACCTGGATTCATTCAGTGTTTATGAACACGCATCAGGGAAACAGAAAGTTCCTCTCCACAAAACAGTGTTAGTGTATTTTTCCATTGAATTCATGACATTTCTCAACCGCAGGGTTGAGGATATTTTGTGTCTCTGTGTATAACTTTCCAAAGTCATTTACTACAGTAGTTATATTTAGAAGTTCAAGTCTACTTGGTAGAATTTTAAAACGCATTTCCCTTTAGCTCTCTTTGCTACCACTTTGCTCATTCTTTTCGAGTGTTTGAGTGGTTCACTGAAAAAATCTTGCTTTATACATTTAAACCATTTCTTTGTTTGTCCTTGTGCTCCTTCCCTTGAGATTTTCTTTTAGTTCTTTTTCTTTTACACAGTTACCCTTATTTACATATGCAAGAAAATAATAAGCAGATACCTATCTCCAGGACTGAATTCCTATATTGCCTAAATACCTGCTGCTTTCCTCAATTCCTGATTTTTCAGTTTTGGGAGAATACACTTGCTATGACTTTGCTATTTCCTGCTAAGTATGAGGGATTTCAGTTCCTAATTTTCTGGCTGAGGGCATCTCTGCTCAGTGTTTCTAATTGTTATTTGAACTGAAATTACTTCTGTCCTCTGTATTACGGAGTACTGTAGGGTCACAGATGGTTTGGTTAATCAATGGACCTTACAACCAAAACTGACAATGAAAAAGGACCTGTTCACACATGAACTAAACATGAAATCAAACAAAATTACAGAAAATACTTGTCCATGCTGACTTTTCCCAAACACATGCTTCATTTGACTTGTGATAACCCCCAGGATTCGTTCCATAACTCTCTTAGGGACTTAAGTAAGACTGATGGGCCCTCTCAGCAACATCTTGGACCTTAACTCCTGGAAGGCATAGCTCTCGTGACTCCTTGACAGGCCAGCAGACGGGCACTTCAGTGCCCCTCTACAATCACCCACTATGAGCACTTGTTGTTTCTCTCTGTGGTATCCACTGTGCTGCTGGTCCTTGCAGACCTTCCTCCTGGCTCTTTGTGGCTGTTAAGGCTTCATATCTGGTTTTGGTTGTAATGCTAGTGAGCAGGGACTGAAGCAGAGTCCTGCTTTTGTGGGTCACTGGGGTCCAGGGTGCCTCATTCTTTGTGCTGCCTGTCACATGAGCATGGTTCTGAAACTACTTATCTATCTCCATCTCAGCCCCTCTACTGCTGCGCAGCCTTTGAACTGTTTCCTGTAACTCAGCCACCTGCCACAACAGATCATCAGCCTGTGCACACCTTTTATAGGTACTTACCTCCAGGGGAAAGATCTGGGCACTCACTGCAACCTACTGTCTGTACTGAAGTCTCCTTCTTTACCAGTTCGATCTGAGTGGAAGCATCAGACACCTGAGATTTTCTCCATAAGAACACTGGTTTTAACTCCAAGGCAAGGGCCCACCATTCTTGTAGAGACCTAGAGCACTTCCCTGGGCCTCCAAGAGTGGTACACGGACCTTTTCATGCAACATTCTGCGTCCTCTGGACCCTTGTTTGCAGGTCCTGTTCAATATCACTCCCTAGGGTCATCCAAATCACCCCCTGTTGCTCCTGGCAAGGTCTAAGCTGCACCAGCCTCTCTCATGAGAGCTGCCAGCTCCTGGTGAGCTTTCTGCTCTTCCTGGGGTGTCCCTGGCTCCAGGAATCCGCTGTACCCCCCAACCCAGTGCCCACCCACAGCACTGACCTTTGCTGCAGCTGTGTGCTTTGCTGACTGTTTCCATTGTCAACCTGATTTTAACTGCTGCACACACTTCCTGGTGACATTATCAGCTGAATTTGATCTTCTCTATATAAAGGGCCACTGAATAAGACAAGTTTCTTCTTAGCTACTTCATTTAGGTATGGTGAATGCTTGTGTAAGAACTGGTGATGAATGTCAGACGAAAGGAAGAAATCCTTTCTTGCACCATGAAACATAATGTCATTGTCCCTCTGCTTCATATGCGTTAAAAACTGTTTCCTCCTAATATTACATTCAATCAGAACAGGCTTTTTTATGGAGATACAGACAGGAAAACAAGCTGGTGCTTGTATTTTTGAGTCTCGGTTGCAGCAGTAGTAAAACATACATGAGTATCAGGATCAAATTGTAGCATCTGTCTGTGAAGATTTGTTGACGTCGAGCTGTCACCCACGTGGTTTCATGTCTTGTATTAAACACAAGTGCAAGAGAGAAACATGAAAAGTGTTAATAGTGCTGCAAGTCAGATGCAAAGGATGGAACTCAACAGATCTTTTGAAGCTAGGCCTTGGATGCAAAATTTCAGTAATGACATTAGAAAAACAGTATTTTTAACCACAAATCAAAAAATATCCTTTTTGAGTTAAAAAAAATCCATCCATTTTAACAAAAAGCCAGATTTTACTTATATTCATTTTCAAATAAATATTTATCTTACGTTGACTTGTTTTGATTATGAACTTTTCTCCATTTTTCAGTGACCTTGTTGAACTAAACAGCACAATTTATGATTTTGCCAGAGCCTTTCACAAAAGCCAATCCTGATTAGAGAAATAACCTCCTATCTTTAGTAAGGAACATAGAAAAGGAGAATCCTTGAGTCTGTCTGACTTTCAATTGGGTTACAGATGCGATGCATGTATCTCAGGTGCTCTCTTCCATTGACTTTCTTTGTCTTTCAAACTATTCAGCCTCTGCACAGGAGACCTGAATGTCATATGAAGAACAGAAAGAGAAGTCTGAGGGGAAAATGGAAGTTTCCCGAGGTGAACGAACATTATCAATATTAGATTTGTAGTCCCAGGTACAAAGTTGCCTTTGCAGTGACGCTGCGTGGACTGGATTTTTACCACTGCTTAAGTTTAACACCTAACTCAGTGGCTGAATGTAGGCAGGTAGTTCACGTAAGTCTCCTACATAATCAGTGAAGAGTGTTAGGCTCCTCTAGAGGTGCTTCAGAGCCCAAGCCGTACTTGCGGATTCTGAATTACTTTCCGAAAGAATATCTGCAGCATTTAATCTCTCAATAGTCCAGGAAAATTTGTCCTCCTCCTTTAGGCACCTATGTTAGACATGTAAGGTCAGGCACAAGGAACTGCCTCACGTCTCCTTCCCCATGTTCCTGCCCTCCTTTTCTATTACTTTCACAAATTTTGCTGAAGCCAGAAGTAGCAGATTTTATCAGGGCACTAACTGGTTCAACCACACTCTTTCCTGCTCCGATACTTCTGGTTGTTTGCATATCTAAACAGCATCTCAGTCTTTGATCCCCTCTAGGGAGCATGCGCTCTGAAATTGGATGGGTTTAGTACCTCGCCTATGATCCTCTCCAAGATGAAAGGTGTCCCTGTTTGTATACCGTGGGTCGATGATGCCTATATGTTTGTGAGCTGCTTACACACCGATGTGTGAAAACCCCTACACTGGCGTAGCATATTGTATTTTTATAATTAAATATACAAGATGGTTGTTAGTCTCCTGTATTTCACCTGAATATCAATTTATTTACTTCTTGTAATTTTTCACACTTTGATAAAATCAATTTGGCATTTCAGAGAAGACAGCACGCTGACTGAGAGAAACTCCAGTCTACTGCATGTCCGCCTCCTGGGATCTGTGGGCTATGAAAATACTGTCTTTGCTGAGTGAAAAAAATCTGTAATAGCAAGTGACATGGAAGAGAAGCCTTAAACTTCTTGAAGCGAAACATTATAATCCAAGTCTTATGGAAGAGATAGTACATCAAGCCAAGGGAAACGGTCTACAGAGACTGGACAGACAGACAGCAACGAGGGTCATCACTGGTTTGGGATCAGAGATACAAGTCAGGAGGCACTAGCAGCTTGGCTCCATCTCTCTCAGGTAACCTACAGGACACATCAGATCTGGTTCCAGCTGCAGTTTCTAGTATGGACCATGGACCACTACCAAGTCTTTTAGAAGGGACCCAGTCACAATAGCTGGTGGCTACCCAGAGGAGGAAAGGCAGAGGGAAACCAATCTCTCTTTGGTAAGGAGCAGATGTCCGTATCACTCAGGGAGGTCACATCAGAAACCTAAACAGCTGCAGAAAATATTCCCAGCTCCACAGCAGTCCCTTTAAAACGGGAAATGTGGAATCTGTCATGCTAAGGATTTCTAAAAGGGTAAAGATACACAATGTACAGCAGAGCACCATAGTTGCTCGGTCCCTCTGGAGACAAAGTGAAAAATTTACATGGTACTGAGCAGGTCCTAGGGGGCTGCTCATGAAACCCTGGGAGTATTCTATCTAGCCATCCTCCTACATCAGATTTTTTGTTATTCTTAAGCAGGTTAGTACCTGAATGGCTGCTTGAATTACACATCTTCCTGGCATGAAAATCTATCTGGACATTTAGGCAAGAATTTTGTAGGAAACCAGAAGGTAGGAAAATCCAAGCCTGAGTATTGTTTGTTTGGGGTTTTTTAGGTATTTCCTTTCTGGAATGTATCAACACTATCTGAAATACTATTAGAAACTCAAGTCCAAGCCATGATGAAGTTGGTTTCAGATGCCCAGATGAAAATATAAATACTGCTTTGGTTTGATAGACAGAGAGAACATGAGACCTGTACCTGGGCATGTTCCTAGGTCTGTTACCAAGCTGCTCATGGATCTTAGGTACTCACTTCTTTTTTCTGTGCTTCCATTTCTGTAAATAAAGGCCATGGTATTGACCTTCACTATAAAATACTTTGAGATCTGGGGATGAAAACTACTAAATGAGAACTAATTTTTATCATTAGTTTGGATCTAGAACCAAAATTTGTCAGTTTTCTAGTTCAGTCTTACTTGTGACTATAATTATGATTTCATCACAAGAGTTTGGCCTAAAGAGGCAGAAATCTCACATGGATTATTCAGAATATTTTAGTGCTGTTCTATTAGAAACCTGAGTTTTGCTTGAAGCTCGTCTCAAAAGTCTAGCCTTGCCTAAGCCTTATCATCTGCCTGTCACCATTACTCTTCATAGCTGCATTTTGCTGTTTAAGAGTTAGAATGACTGAAAATAGAATTACTAATTGCTCTCAGACCAGTTGTTAACCTCTTTACTACAAACTGAATGAAAGCAAAGCAGATATAAATGGACAGTTGTAATTTCAAGCTGATTATATTTTAAAAAGTCATTCAGAAAATTATTGAAAGTATATCCTGTGTTTCTGTAAGACCATAAATAATTTCCCTTGATTCCACAAGATTTCAGCTTTTCTTGACAAGCCCACTGCTCCTTTTAGATAGCTTTTAGTCTTTTTTTTAAACCTCTTTAATAGGCAAACTGAATCCTGCCTCCTGACAGCACACCAACATACCTCAACCAAGAAAGTATATGTGATCAATGTTTCTTTTGCTCCAAGCTTCAGATCAGGCCTTTGATGAGAAAAACACATTCTCTTTCTAAAGCTGAAACACGCCAGCAAATATTGGTGCCATATACCTGCTTTATTAGAAAGAATATCCTCTTTAAGAAAGTGCTCTGAATTCCCATTCCCAATCCGAACTGTGCGTCACAGTCTGAATTTCCTAGTCTGACAGCACTACTAATACACCTCCCAGAGACTAAATTCAGCGACAATTCTGGTTTGTGTGGCCAGCAGAGAATTAAGGAAACTTCACAACAGAGCCTAATGGCTCTAACAACTTCAACGCTAACTCCTATATTCCTTCTGCCTAGAATGTAGCTGGGGAAAGGAGTATTCCTCAAATAAAAAAAAAAATGTTTAAGGGGAAGAGGAAAGAACCCCCATCGAAAGGAGGCAATTCAGGTATAGTCCAGCTCTAGCCAACATTTCTTTTTAACCTGCACTGAACATTAATGATTATAACTCTAAATTTCTACCTTGTTTTATGATGTTCTTACCACATTACATCATGCTACCCTCTGTATAAAAACAATGGAATGAAAGCCTCTAATTTTAGCTGTCATAAGTTAAAGAATAAATGGCAGCAGAAGCTTTCACTTACAATTTCAGGATTTTAGGTAGCTACAGAAAAAGTTCTCTGTTCTGTAAGTGAACAAATGCTCATCCGTGTAAGCACAATTTCAGAGCCTGTAAGTTGTGTGTGCTTAAGAGTTAATGGTGAAGGTGTCACTATGCTCAGAAATAGAGCTGACTTTGCCATGTCACATTCAGCTTATTAATAACTCAATTATTTCTGTCGCAATGGCACGTGTCTCTCTCTGCTTTTTGTTATTGTTATGCAACTAGAATCGCTTTCAGAATTGCTTTTGACTGAGCTCGAACAGGTAAACTATAAAACTCAGCTGGAATCGAGTTTTATGCTGAAATGCTCTTGCAATTCAACAGCTGAACGTTGAGTGACACAGAGTATGCAATTATGCAAGAAGACTGTTTGCAACAAGCCATCTTGGAAGCGCTTCCATTTGTGAGAGGGCTTTTTCATATTCTGAGTCTGAATACATCAAAAAGCCTGTAATCAGTTAATAGAGTCAAATCTGCAATTCTTCATTCTGAATATCTGCTGCAACAAGATGAGGTTCTCAATTCTTGTGATTAACTTACAAACAAAGCCAAATACAAGAAGCTGGCTCAGAAAAATCAATGCGGGGAATCATTGCCAGTTTTCTCATAAATATTTCTCCCTCAGAAACCACTGAAATTTACTCTCTTTATCATGTGTTGTATGGGGCCATATGCGTTCACAGCACTTCCTACATAAAATAATAGAGACGTGGGTGAGATCTTGCATGAACGGATATAAAAATTATATGCAAGCTCCTGGCAAATTGCCGAAGTGTCCCTTAGCCTTACGAAATACTGCATCAACCTAATCTCTGTGTTTACATGTGTACGACAATATTCCCACAAAGCTGCTTTGTTTAGCTGTGCATTTTCATGACCTTGAAGCTCAGGGTAATGTACTTTTTATTCTATTCAGTATCTTCACACAAGGATATCTAAAATCATTAAAAAAAAATCTCCAGTCAGAGGAGTAGGGGGGGAAAAAGGGACTTCGACTGCTCAGTTGCTAAATTAAGCTATATCTGAAGTTAAAAATAGCCCTTCCGCCTGAAGATGCTATGCTGCCTGAATTTAAATAGCCTGTTTCTTTCCCTTACAGATAACATTTATTGTGCTCTATACTGCTGCTGCAAAAAAAAAATAATAAAAAAAATAGCCTTCTATAAGGGGGCTACCTTTTTTAAGTCCAATTTCACTTCATCTGAGATGACAGAGTTAAATAGAGTCAGTGTTCTAGCCAGGATGTGTATCAATTTTCCCATAGATGCATTTCTCAAATTTTACTAACTAGACCTAAAAATATGCATGTGTAGATGTGTGACTTTTCTTAGGTCTTTCTGTAGATTTTTCCAGGAAGATCGACAGAATCAATGCATTGCCTGAAATGCAATCAGATTTCTACAATACATGTCCTAAAAGTGCTTGTGCCAATCCCTACCAATTTATTTTGTTTTCATGTACTTTCATATACACCTATATTCAACTTTCTAGATGTTTCATTGCTGATTCTACATACAAGTATTAAATGGAATTATGCACACTACACATGAAATGATTTACTCACAATATTTCCCAAAGCACCAAATGGAAAATAGTAGAAAGTGTGTTTCATTTCTCTTTGGGCCTGCCACAGAACCAGCATAAGGATATCCATCCTATTCCTGTTCCGACTATGAGCAGAGGCCGAGTGCTCAGGAATTGTCATGCAAGGCCTGCTTGTGCTACTCTTGTAGAGAAACTCAGGCACTGGCTTTATATTTCATGCAGATTAGAAAGGTAAAAATTCTATTAAGAAATCCAGTCCCTCCTCATCAAACCAGGTTAGTTCTTACTCTTAAAATTTCTAGTGCTCCAACCAGCGCATTTTGGGAGTTTTCAAGCACTGTATCCATGCTTGCCCCTGAGAAACTGTTAATTTTCCTCAATACTCATTCTAAATTTACTGTGCCTTAATTTCATCATTTTATGAGAATTAAAATTAATCAGATTCACTTCCACATTTGAGGCAAGAAAATAAGAAAGGCATATTTCTAATGTGCAGAAATGAAACTTGAATCCTGCTATATTGAGACAACCCGACTTTCCCCCTCTTTGTTAAATTGCATGTTTTATATGAGCACTCCCAAAGGAATAGCACAGAAAGGCTCAGGAATAAGTAAATGAAAGATGAGATGGATATAAGTACTCTTACCCCCAAGCAAGACTTTCACATTGCAGTCAATTTGTGGACTAAAAGCCTGCAAGATCCCTGAAAGCTTTATAAGCATCAATAATATTTGCAATGATGTAAGCCAAAGGCAGCGATCTAAATTCTGCAGTCCCTAATTGAATAAAACACCCACTGAAGTAAATCGGAATTGCACTCAATTAAGCTGTACAGCAGTTCAGGTCTATAGCATTTTACATAATGTTACTACACAGTAACAGGGTGATGTTTGCAAGATGCAAGCCTCAGTGAAAGCAGGAAGGACTGGAACACCCATGTGGAGCTCAGTTGTGTAGTTGCAGTGGAAGCAAACCGCAGTCATCAATCAGCACCACGTTCAAGTAGGATGCCTCCTCGCTTAGCTGGGTGAAGCTATAAGGCTACTTTGATTTGTAGCCCTGAAACAGCAAAGTCAGTCATGTCACATGGGGACTGAATTTGACTCCAGTTTTACATCAAGTAGGAAATAAAATTCAATTAAATCCTTGTGAAATTTGATGTGCATGTCCATAGAGGCGCATCCATTGGCGCTGAGGAGTCGGAGGGGAATAAGTGTCGGTCTGCAGCACCAGCACTGCAGATGGTTTGGTATCACTTCTGTTTCTGGGGAGGCCAGGATCGTGGCTGCCAGAAACCATTCGCATTGCGCTGTGTCAGAAAGCCTCACAAAAGCATGTAATAATGCATGTAATGAGTCTCCAGAATCACGTTTGTGAGGCCTGGAGAATGTCTCTCTTTCCAAATATGAGCTACTGACTCATCCTGTTCATGTAAGACAGCCTGCTTGTTCTTCCCAGAGAGCTCCTTTGAATCACTGCTACCACCAGATAACAGATGTTGCTCTCCAGGAAAGTTTTTCATACAAGCTCTTATAATCATACGGATTATTTCAACTTGACCTTGTAACTACAATAGGAAAGCAAGATGAACCGGGGGATCTCCGAGAGCTGCATGTTATAGCAGTTTGCAGATCTAAGTAACTAGGCCCCAAATGATGTGAATACTCAAAACGCTACTCGAAGAATTATAGATAATGTCCGTTGTCTTACAAGGTAAATACTACTTATTGCCAGCTCACATATGGGAAGAAGCAAGTCCTAAAGTGTTTAATGGACTTTTCCAACATTGTACAGTAAACATGTAACAATTCAGGAGTAAGTGATCTAACGTTCAAAAGCACCTTTTCTCTGAAACTCAGAGCCTGCAGATGTGCAACAGAACTCAAGCTAAATCTTTGCAAAACAGGACTAAAAGCATAAATCTGAAGCTTTTCGCAAAGTGCTTTAAAATGCTCATCCTCTGACACACACTTCTGGTTTAAACCATGACACCTTCTCTCTAATTACTTTTCAAAGGTGAACCTTAACATGTGCTTTAAAGGAGACATTGAAAAGCATGTATCAAATTTTGGTCCTTCCTAACTACACATACTTCTGGGTCAAGTAACAGTAACTTTCCTTCTAGGTGCCTTTATCATGCTCCTGGATTGCAGCTGTGGATGCTAAAGCTCATTTTCACTACTCTTTTTCAAAAATGCCAGTAACTGGCAATTTAAAAATCAGACATTTATATTGTAACTATTGCTGTGCCCTCTGGTGCCTCTTAAACTAAGTTCACAAAATTAAATTATTTCTCTAATGCCCTGAATACACACATTTCATGATTTCACACTGGAGGTTTGGAGTTATGTCACCAGGTTCCAGAAGTAATCCAGTTTGGATTTTGAAGGACAGCAACAAACCACAGAACTATAGGGCTTTCGTTAGGTAGAAGCGAATTAGTAAATTGTTCATCAGATGCTCTCATTAATCACCACAGTTACGAATTAAAACTCATGGTATTCCTTTCAGAGAGATATTGCTCATTAAAAAAGAACCCACAACAACCAATATAAAAGGTAACATTTGGTCATGGATAGATGACGTCTATCAGATAAAAAAAAATCTGTTGTGTCTTGGGAGAATTAACCTCTAACAGCAAAGGGTCACAGTTGAGGCTGAGTTGTCCAGTGCAGCGAGAGTATTAATACAGTTATCAATAATGCCTTGCTTTGTCATCTTTGTCATACACTATGTTTAGAAACTATTGTTCACTCGATGATTATTCACCTTCAGTTATTTTTTGCCTTCTGTTTCTCCAGGGGTGAGGACTTCAGGCTACTGAAAGTGTTTATAAATTCCTGTCTTTATCCAGCATGTCTCAATCTCCCTAGGATAAGCACTGCTTCTTTTTTGTCATCCTAACTTGTCTTCCTGCTTCAGAGTATCTGCTTGTTCTCCAGCCTATGCCATTTTTTCCCCATCCTAGTCTGAAGTCTAACTTTTCATCAGTGGATCGATTTGTGCTGTTAATTCTTCCTTTTCTTTTCTATGTGTTCAAAAGTAGAAGATAAAGAAACAACCGTGGAATTTACCACTCCAAAGTTTCCAGACATGGCACTAAAAGGGTCAAATGGCTTAACAGCACTTATCCTGTGTCATGGGTAAATCCCAGATCTCAAACTTTAGTGTCTGTATCTATCCAGGCTCTCCTCCACAGTTTACCACCCCAAACCCTGCATACCAGCTTCATCAAGATGCTCCAGGAACCCTGTCTCTTCTCAACCTGCTCCCTGCAGCTCTCTAGTACTTGGTTACTTTACTGCACCCCCAGTACTAGTACTACTAAACCCACTTAGTTCCACCTAACTTTATAGCTTTCTTTCATTACTCTCAGTCCGTTTGCCTCCTGATTTCTCAGACTTGTTGCTGCAGGATTGCCTGTCTCCTGCATCACTCCTCAGAGCCACCAATACCTTGCTCTAATTTGTTGACAGACATTATACCGTGAACAACTCACAATGCAGACTTCACTCCCTTCTTTCAGTTTCTACCTCTCGATCCCACTATCTGAAAGAAAATGTTACTCTCTGCCATAACACAGCCATACAGCATTTTCAAGCTGGAAAGAGAGAGCTGGAGAAGTAGATAGACTGGAAAAAAGCAAACAGAAAGATAAAGACTGTGGCTTCCTACCCACCATCTTCTCCAGAAAGGCTTACTCTGAATGTCTCATTTGAGAACTTACTTTGCTAATTAACATGCCTTATCTAGTTGTCACCACGTTATTTTTCTGTCATGACACCACCTAGAAGAATACAAAAGGATCTTTTTGTGGCTTTGTTTCCCAGATTACTAAAAAATGTGGAATCATCTGGAATGCTGACAAACTAGGAACATTAGATAATGATAAATTTTCTTCGAGCTTACTGATTTTTTTTTCCTCCAGCCTAAGCATTTAACTACCTTAAACTGCTTAAAAGTAATATCCAAACCAGAGATGTCAAAAAAACTAACAATTTTTAGAAAGAGGAAACAGGTCTCCCTTCTGAACATATTTTCTCTGCCTAATTTTCAACCTCAGACTGAAACTGTCACTCTCCATTCTCTTCTCTCTCATACACACACATTCCGACTCACTGCTGTCCTCCCATTGTTTTGATAATGCAAAGCTCTTGTAAACGTATCTCAATATAAAGCAACATCTGAAAGTTAGCAACTAGAATTTACCATGCTAAATTAAATGTCCCAAAAGCATATTTCCACAGGGGAAAAGTGTGAGCCAAACTCACATTCTGTATGTATTTGCAACAAGCAGGAAATAGAGTGAAATAAATAAATGTGTTTTATTCTGGTTAATATATGTTGGGCCCATCACGACAGGTAAGATTGCCAGGATGTGAAGCACATGCGTAGGTGCAAAGATATTAAGCAGCAAATAGTAATTGTGATGAGACAGTTACTATTTTCAACTCTGATACCTTAGCAGTTTTACAGAAAACCAATACAACTTCATCTATTGTCCCTTTCTCCCAGGAAGCCAGCACACAAAAAAGGGACTGTACCAACAAACATGCCATTAATGCAAAATAATTCCGATGTAGTTCATTTAAAACAGCAACAAAAAAACCCCACAATACAAATCAATCACTTCAGTCATATATGGTCATATCCCAGTTTACACGTAAATACTTCAGAGAAACTTCTGAGGGCACTGGGAACTTCTGAATGCAGGGTTTTTGCCTCCTTTCCTATGTATTATTTATATGCCCTCACATGCAAAAGAACAAAATTTGGGTCCATTCTGCAAGGCACTTATCCCCACCAGCTTCCACTCATAGAACCAGTTCCAGAAAAAAATTCTGCAATCTAGGGGCTCTATTTTCTATTGCCCAAAAGTGAGCAAGGAGTTAGCCTATGAGCCTGCAAGTCTCTAATTAATAGATAATATTTAAAAGCAACAGGAGTTCAACATCTTTAATATCTTACAGGATAGGGCTCAACTCTGGATTTTCAGTTTCCAGTTGATGTGGCCTATTATATACATACAGTACAATGCAGACTATTCAGAACGTCCCATTTGCCTTAGAGGCAACCACAGTTAATGCTCTGTAATCTGCATTACAACACACTGTGGGTATTTTTTGTTTATAATTAATTCTTCTGAAAATATTTTGGGGATGAGTGGATGTATATGGTGAATGTCGCGGTGAGAAAGGCTGTGGGATTCATAATTACAAAGAGAATAAAATCCTGACCTGCTGCATATGCAGCATTACAAAGATTTCATTGTTCAAATGAGGCGAAACCTCTTTGCTACTACAAATTTCAAGGCCAGCTACATGTACAACAACAACCAAAAAAATAGGTAATGATGCTCAATGTTTTGAATAAATCCAGGCAGAGCTGTTAATAAAATAGCAAAGAACAATCCTCACTTACCTCAGTAGTTGGAAGCTGTTATTTCATACTCTGTAAACTTTCACTCCCTACTAACTAAACAAAAGTTCGGCAATCGCGATGCTAGAATAGCTCTCCAATACATACTGCAGAATACCAAAAAAGAGAAAGCCTATGTTGTCCTTACTAGCAGGCATCTCTCCAGGGATGATTGGTCATTACCCTGGCAACCCTCACAAATGGCAAATGACGTCAAGAGAGTGGGAAAAAAGCCACTGAGAGCAGAAAGCACTATATGCATTATAGATAGTTCTGCGAATCCATGCTCATATATGCATTAAATGGCTTCAGAGAAGCACAAGGGACCTTCCATTTTGCCGAGACGCCTTCTGAGGTGAATAAGAAACTTTTCAATTTTTTTCTTAATCAAAGCACTGGGAGCATCTTTAAGTCTTTAATTGAAGCAAATTGGTATCTGATGGTTTTAATAATTCAGATGCTGGATTTATTATCTTTTTCTTTTTTTCAGTTCTGTTAAAATTTCCCATTGAAATAGCTCCCAATGATATTCAGACGAGGGGATGTATTTTTCATTCCTCTTTTCCACTTTATTTATTGTTACATAAAGTTACTATTATATTTATTCATATCAGCTCTCATACCCTCATTTTTCCTAACAATGCATTTGTACAAATCGTACAATAGTTCTTCTGCTTATGTCATTAGAAATAAACACATGAACAGTTGTGTTACTGATAACTATACTCTGCCTAAAGAAAGAACAAATTAAAAAGCATGTTTTTATTTCTGCACAGTGAATGTGACCAGACTACGATGTGTACATCACCGAGCTAGGGAAACCTGGGTGTGGTTAATTCTCCCAAATTAGAAGGAAAAAATATCACAAGTAAGATGAAAAGGAAATCTGCTTTGGGATTCTTTCCTATCTGCACCACTCTTCTTTGTACTATTAAGTAAAACTGAAGGAATTCTTGGTATGAAACCCAAGAAAAGCATCTTCCACCCCTGCTTGCATATGTTACCAATTAGCATTCAGGACCAAGCATCATTTTATTCGCTTTTCTTTGGACCTCAGGATTTCTGGATTCCTAAATGCACACAAGTCAACTTTCAAAGAGCACCCTGGAAAGCACTTGCATTCAGATCATTTTATGACCTAAAGAGCACAATTTTGAGAGATGAAGTAAGAAGAACTGAGGAAGCAAATGAACCAAGGTAGCTGCTCTAACCACTTAGCTATTACGTAAAAGTTGGATGGAAACAGCTCTACCGTGACAACTGGGTTTTGTGCTGAACTCCTGATGAAAACACATTAGATGTATCCGAACTCTGCCCCACTTCAAACCTGAAATAAAACAGAAGGAACAAGCAACTGCAACGAGGACACTTTTGTACCTAGCTGCCTAAATTGAATTAGGTAAAACGTTTTGGAATAAAATATAGAACTCATTGAAATTTAGATGCATTCAAATTTAAGTGTCCTTGAAGAGGCTAGACAGGCTTTAGAAGCCCAGCTCACTCATACAAGAATAAAGGCAAGAAACTGCCCACGCATAAGTTAAAAAATGACATCCAGGTCCTTCAAGAGCAAACAAACTAGGAAGGAAGGAAGGAAGAACCAGTGTATTAGATGCAGCGTACACATTTCTAACAAAGAAATCCCATTGCAAGTACGGTTTTCTAAGTGTTACAGAAGGAAGACTCTGAAATGTAATTGTAAAAAGTACATGTACTACCTCACCAACTAATGAAGCTACTGTAAAAAAAAAAAAAGCCTTTCCCAGCACAGCTGGCTCTGGAAGTGTGAGATTTCCTCACAACTGTAGCAATGTGGGCAGCCACCTGTCCCAGGGTGTGGCAAAGGCGTGACGTTGCTGCACAGGACACTTGTATCAGGACAATTTTCAAAAAAGGCTGAAAGAGCCATTGCAAGTGACTGAATTTCAGGACAAAACAAGTAATGAACAGAAAGGATATTCAAAAGATAATGCTCCATTAGGTGTGTTTTATTTATTTGCTGAAGACAACTCATTTTTAATTATTTAAACTCTGGCAACATCATCCCGGCAAATGTTCTGCTGGGTTACAATTGACAGAAACCTCTTGATCTGAGTGAAGTGAAACCTCTATAGAACATTCCCTCTGATATTACATTTTCCTGACAGAAGGGCAGCAAGCACTATTTTGTGTTTAGAAACCACAGAAGGCAAAGTTCACCAATAAGCAGATGGCCAATTGCATGCTCTATGCTTCGCCTAAATCTTCTCTTTGATGGTTCAAATCTAAGCTGCTTATTTTTTCACAGTTACCCTTTGCAGAAATTTAGATCCAAGTACAAATTCTCCATCAACCTTCCACTCGTTACCACAACAGAACAAAACATCTTACCATCAGTGTTCCCAAGAAACTTGCTGTTTCAAGAACAAATGTGGTCTGTCATGGACATACTTTCTATGAAATGTTATTAGATACAAGACCAAGGAGTATTTTGAAATATACAAAACCTTTCTGTGTTTTTGTAAGCAGATGGTCTTCACAAAACCTTCATATTTTTTAATCATATCCAACCCTACCAACTTGCTT